>VUQK01004143.1:7339-19453 GCA_015106715.1 Bujurquina vittata | reverse complement strand
CGCGGCCCGTTTGACCCCCCCCTTCCTATGTCCCGAAGAAGTGGTAAAAAAATACCCCCCCCCCCCTCATACACACACACACACACACACACACACAAGTGGATTTTTACATTAAACAAGGTCAAAATACGTATAAGTAATCCCCGTGAGTCAAAAGCTCAGAATCCTCCAAATATTCATATCTCAGAGTGGATTTCCATATCTTGTCTTCTCAGGCACAAAACTCTTCTGTTTGCAGCTAATAAAGAGGGAGGAACAAAAACAATGCGTTTTATACACTAAGGCTCAGTACAGGATGAATGAGTGTGAATCATGCAAAGCTACTCTATTAGAGTCCCAGAATAAACATGAAATGGAAATGCGCAGAATATGTCAATTAAATCTAAATCTAAAATGTAATCACTTTAAGTACTAAAATCTTGACTCTTAACTGGATCCGAAATTAGAACTAATAAAAAGCATCAATACAAAATGAAACCTCCCTTGAGTGCAGATTAAATGAGCAGTTTCTGTCTATCCTGCAAGCTAAAGAACAAAGTTTAAAAAGACCAGCGTATGCCGAGAACTGACCTGCGTCTCCACCACAGGGGCGGTCTTGGGGCCGAGGGGGTTGTTGAGGGCGATGGTGTAGCTGAGCACGCGGCTGGTATTCCCACTGCTGCTGTCCTGCTGCCATTCACCCACCGTCAGGTCTGATAGAGAGGGAGAAAAGAGACCATGAGCGAGTCGAGAGGGAGAACAAGAGCCACAAGAAGTCCTAAGAGATTCAGTAAAAATGGGAGAGGGATGAAAAGAACACGAAGGCTCAGAATTTATGAATGAAAAGGAAAGAGAGCTGGAGGCTTAGAGAGAGTGAGGAGAGAGAGAGTCAATGCACGCTGCTTCACACAAAGAAAGGAAGAAATGCCCCAATTAGAACTACAAAATGTCTCTGAGTGAGCTGGGCCTCCAACTGGGACAGCCAGTGGCCAGATCAGCATCACAGCTTCACTTTCATCTCAGCTTAACAGAGGAATGTTCAAAATATACACTGAATTTATGTGAAGACATCTTTCAGTGCTGGTTTATCAAATACAAAAAGTGGTGCAGTAAAAAGAAAGGAAGCAGTGCAAACCTCATTAGTAGCACAATACAGTGAGCTACAGCAGCCTCTGGGAGGGACATTTGAATTTATTAGCAGCATTAAGTGATAAAAATACTTTAACACATCCCCAAAATCTTATTTCCACAGGTGCATTTGCAGGTAAATTTGTTTTATTTTAATTTCATAAATATTGCAGCAACAAAAATGGACACCAGCAGATTAAAAAAATAAATCATCAGCAAGCTAAGAATAAGAGTAAAGGAATTTATCTACAGTGAGCATCTGAACAAACTGAAGCTTAACTGACAACATCTCAACAGGAAAAACTCGCTCAGCCACACTTAATCTCCTGCAACAAGTTCATACAAGTTCTGTGGAGGCTGGTGAAATTAATTTTGGGCCACATAAGAGGATGATATCATCAGCAAAGCTGAAAGGCTACACAGCAAAAGGAGGAACTCAGACTATGACTAAGCAGCTGATTTAACTTTACTTGTTTCTCGCCAAATAAGCCCAAATCCATTCTGCGTGAATGTAGTAAACTCAGTTCAGTTCATCTTTATTTATTTAGGGGTTTTTTTCCCATTTAAGTGTAAATAAAGATCCTGGAAATACACCTAAATAAAAAGAATGAGTCATTAGCCATGACTCAAAGTGTATAGGTGTGTATAACCTACCAGTGAAGTGTCGCTGGCAGAAGAGGTGCTGGAGGAAGTGCGTATCAGCAGAGAAGAGCAGGTCATGTACCTTGTCCACGCTCATGCGGACCGCTTTGTTGATTAGCAGCCGCCCGCTAAGGTTAGCGCAGAATGCCTCCACTTCACCTGAAGGTCAAAAGAAAGTTTAAAAAAGAAGAAGAAAAAAAAGATTTCATTCGTTTTGATGTTGGATCTATTTTTTTTCACAGAGGATAATATAACCACACGATCATCTCAGGCACAAAAGCCCCACCCACCTGCTGTGAAACCTGTTTATGAGGGGCAGCCAATCAGAAGAAAATAGCTTAAAGGGGGAGGAGCAAAAATGGCTTGTTTCAGACAGAGGGGCTGCACTAAGACCCTCAGATAAATAAGCATGATTTTGAAATGTGAATCATGCAAAGATACTGTAGTAGAATGCAGAGATAAATAAACGTGATGCTAAAGCTCAGAATGAGCACAATACTTTTACTTTGAACGTCAAAGCTTCAGGCTGCCATAAGAGATTTTGCGTCAGTCATCTGATCAGGGAACTTTTTTGGTTTAGTTCAGGTCAATATTAGCCCAGGTGAGACAAATTACTGCATTTTAATAATTGAAAAAAAATCCTTCCTTGCAATTATTGCTGATGTGGAAGGAAGAAGATGTGGAAGCAATGAAGCCAAAAGTTCATGTTCTGAGATCAGGAGGAAAGGAAACCACTACATAAAGTTACTTCTGAGTTATGTTAATGCTAAAAACCTGATCAGATCATCAATAAGGAGGTTATCAATTTGTTTGAAGGTTAAATTAATACTGATTCACTAATTTAATTAATACAATTTCTAAAGCATATCAATCAAATTGAATATTGCTTTAAAATTTTGAAATCTTTGCTTTTCCAATCACTTCCTTATCCCTGCTGAGCTCTTGTGATCTCTTCACTTAAACAGCACTCACTCTCTTCTTGTGTGTCAGAGGAGTTGCTGGGGTCTGTGGGCAGGTCATCATCATTGGTGATGTCCAGTGACGAGAGGTTTCCCAGACTGGCGGTCGGTGGGGGCAGCATGTGATTGGCTGACTCAGACAAGCTATCCCCTCCCTCTTCTAGATTCTGATGCAGAGGAAGGAGATGGGGAGGAGAGAAAAAGAGGACATGAGAGGACAGTTAGCGAGGGGTTTGCAGGGAGATCACCCCATTGTCATATGACTTCAGAGGCCTCACAGCGAGGCTGGCCTCGTGCTGATGCGGCCTGGGCAGGCATACCACCGTAGCCATCCAATTAATGTGAAACCGGCACAGAGTTGACACAGCGCTCCGTTTATTCACTGAGTTTGGTCTGTCAGCATCGAGATAAAGGCTGCAGGGAAAACAACCACAGCAGCTGCTTTTGAGCTGATTGGACAGAGCCGAGCAGAACAACTACACACATATTTCCCATCAACTGTTTGTTGCCTAGCGGTATTACCAAAATCACTTAATTCTTTTCCTATTGAATGTGCTCTGAAGTGTAGCTGCAATTCTCTCCCTTCCATAAAGCACAATAAATTGTTTGAAACTAATTATTTACTTTGGCCATCAACAGAAATTCACACATTTATCAGGCAACTGTCGCTATCAGCCAATACTGGCCTTGTTAACTGCCCTCTAACCTACTGCAAATATGACAGATCAATCAAACTTTATTTGTATAGCTACATTTGAGCAGGCTACAGCAGTTCAAAGTGCTCCACAGAAGACTGAAGAACAAATGTAATAAAACTGAATAAAAGACAAAAATCTAATTATCAAGTCATTTAAAAAATACAGAATAAAATTTACAACATAGATACACCGAAAGTAGTTCGATAAAATAA
This sequence comes from Bujurquina vittata, assembly GCA_015106715.1. NCBI lineage: Eukaryota > Metazoa > Chordata > Actinopteri > Cichliformes > Cichlidae > Bujurquina > Bujurquina vittata. The sequence goes on along the minus strand of VUQK01004143.1, from coordinate 15,835 downwards.
ATGTAATTTAAAAAAATTATACATCAAAACAGGCAATGCTAGATGCCAATCAAAAACAGCATGTTAATCTGCTGCATCATGTTAATCCTGTCCCATTAAATCGGTTTTTAGAACTGGGATCCAGTTACATAAATGTATATGATTGGATTTGCTGAAAGACTTCAGAACAAATATACAGAATGAATCAAATGTGGAAAAAAGGTCAAAATATTTACACACAAATCTTAAAGTTTTTTTTCTCTTTTTTAAAGTTAACCTGGTACCTGCTATCCTAAAAGCGTCTTATGTTGCTCTGAATCCTGCAGGCCCAAAAAAAGCCATTTTCAATTTTGTTGTTTCTGCCGTCAGTACTTTACAACACGCACGCACGCACGCACGCACGCACACACACACACACACACACACACACGATAGACTGAATTAGAACTTAAACTACACTAACACAAAGTAAATTTGTCAAACTGATCTTCCAGCTTCCTTCGTCTTTCCACCACCCCACACCCAAATGTGATCAGCCAACCTGCCTTTAGCATCAGGTGACATTAAATATATTCACAACTAGAGATTCAAAAGATTCAGTTTCAACGCACAGAGCACAGGTCAACTATCCCTGCTTCACCTGCCCTCCAAGTGTTGCAGGCATTTAGTTTTCCCTCCATTTCAGTCCGAAAGTACAGCAGCAAAGGCACAATCATTTTAAACTCTCAGGGGTCTCAGTTTCTGTTAAATTTTGAGGTCTGAAGCAATGTTTAGAGCTGGAAATGGTAGATAACACGTAGGTAGCTAAATGTGAAGAACACTCACAAAAGAGGCAGCAGCAGAAGCCAGGGCAGAGACTGAGACGGAGGCGATGGTGGGCGTGGTGGATGTCAGCGAGCTGTGTGAGTTGGGTGGGCTGGGTTCAAGGGGCTCAGAGCTGAGCCTGATTCCCGATGAGGAAGGCACCTCTACGGGCGGACAAGAGGCGGACGAAGGTGGAGAGGATCCACTCAGGCTGGCAGCTGAAGGAGAACTGGCTGGACCACAGGGTACCAGAGGAGGTGGAGAGCTGCCCGTGGAGGGAACAGATACTGAGCTGAGGTCTAACAGGTCTGTGACTGACCCAGACTCCTCTCCTGGCCTGGAGAATACAGTGAGAGGAAAGTTATAGTGAGAGAAAGGGAAAAATGTCTGTTAAAGAGCAACCCTGAACCTCCTTGTTTGGTCAGAAAGACAGCACGCTAACCCCAGAAGCTAGATGTATAAATGTTGACTTTACTTTGCAGCGAAAAATGAACAGCAAAAATATGACAGCAGGAATAATGATGCCCAGAAGTTATTTCGGTTTCAAAGAGGTAAGACTCAAATAGACAAATTTATAACTATATTACGTTGTTATTTATGGACACTCACAGCAGGCCATTCATGTGTTCAGCAGTGGGGGAGACGTAGTCGTCATCTTCACTCGTGAGGCCCAGCTCGGTGCCGTAACACTGGTGCACAATGTGCCACAGCTCTTTGGGGGACAGAGCCTGCCAAAACAAGTACACAACTCTTACTTCTTCACTTCAGGATCCAGCTGACAGAGACATTTAAACCCACATGTTGCTGCATGTTTCACACGGCAGCTCTTTGACTTGCTGAACAGTTGGTGTAGAAACAGTTGCTGCAGGTGGTGATTTGTGTGACAGAATATACTGATGTGCATTCATTAGTCTGGGATGCCTCTGTTCACCGCGCAGCAGAGTATGAGACTTTTTATTGATTCTTAATGCACTTTGAATTGTAATCACTTCTGTAAACATTTAATGAGAAAATATGAGAATAAATGAAACCACTTTTTTCCCCCTTGCTGTAAGATTTCAAAAGTTTTGTGCAGTTACAATTTAAGTCATGTGACCAGCGTGCAGCTCTGGAGGGCAAAACCTCTTTCTCCAACTCTGTAGCCAGCACTAGCCACTTCATTTTTCCATCTGTTTCAAGTCTCAAATATATAGATTAAACCTTAAGGGGGGGAAAAAAACAAAAACAAAAAACATGTAAACATTGGTGTGAGAGTACACACCACCACTGCAGCCATGAGGACCTTAAATAAAAGCAGATTGTTTGAGCTAAGATTGGGTCAGTGTGTGTACTGTTGCAGTTTGAAATTAACTAATTAACTAATTAGCTTAAGATAATTGGGCAGTGATATTCTGACATAAATACATAAATCCAATCCAACTTTAATTTCTACTAGAGATGCAGTCATATATCAGCTGATCTTGGCTCTGTTGCCAGCAAATAAGCCATCGGTGGCCTACATTTATTGTCAGTATCGCCCCAGTTCTTTGTTGTTATATGATCAAAAAATGTGGGATGAACAGCTAAAAGACTTTATTAAAACATTTTCCTGTTTTGAAGATTTATGCTTTTCCCTGTAACAAAAAGGGGAAAATGACAAAATCAAAAATTGCAGCCAAACTTCTTATTTTAACATTAGCAGTGGCACAGAATTTATAAACTGGTGCATCCCCATTTCCAGATTTTAAATGAACCATAATTAAAAACCTGAGTTGTTGTGAAGGAGGAGCGATTGGCGCAGTTTGGCCACAGTGACTGTACATGGTCTGTTAAGGATTTATAACAGGAATTCTTTCTAAACAATAACTATGTGCTATAAATGTAGTTAAACCACAACAGAAACTTTCATTATCGATAAGAAGCAGCTGGTTGTGGTGGTTCAAGGTGATCCTATCAGGAAGCTGCTGTTTGCATGCTGTAAAGCAGTTTGGGACGCTATGACGTACCAAATACTCATAAATGTACTGAATTGAAAATCTAAAACTATTTTCTCAGACCCCTGCACTGAAAACACTGTGAAAACTGCTAGAAGAAAAATGTTTTACCCCAGAAAATTTACATTTTTGGACTAAAGCTATAAAGAGGTCCATTCATTCTGGACGATCTTGTGAGCACTCCCTTTGAAACCAGAGTATTTAGCTGTTGTTTGATTTAATCATATTAGCAATAAAGTAAATTTAGTTTACCATCACTGACTATTCTTCAAATCTACCAGTTTGTGCAGGAGAAACAGTAGCAACCATTATTTTCTTTTCCATGTGAGTTAATAGCTCTTTTTCTGCACAGACACTCAGAGCAGAAAAGTCAGCAGATAACAGTAATTTAAACGTTCTCTCAGCCCTGTATTTATGGCCATCCACTGCATCTCGCCATCCTGCTCTATTCTGAGATGCTAACTACTGGCTGCGCAACAACATTCAGCAGCATAAACTAGTGAGAGGGTGGGAGGGTAGGCTGTACCTTGTCCAGCAGTGCGTTCTGCCACAGGCGGAAAATCATCATGAAGCTGCGATCCCTTGCGCCAAAAGATGTGAAGAAATGCTGAGAGGGTGAATATGAATGGAACAGGAAGAACGGAAGGAAGAAAAAATGGAGAGAGAATAAAAATGTGAGAGCGGGTTTGACGGATGGTTTCCCTCTGTTTGTCTTGTCACGGTCAGTGGAGATGGAGTCGAGTCAGCTCGTTTCATAATGCTTCTCTAGCAGATTGAAGTAAACCGTATCAACAGCTGAGACTATCTAAGCTGCATACATAAACCAAAGACTGTCTTTAATTATGTGTCTTTGTCTCTGACCTTCTCATTGTCAGTGCTGATCTGTATGGCGTTTGGGATGAGCTTGGCAGTTTTCTCCTTGGTCATAGAGGTAACATCTTTCAGCTGGATGGTGATCTGAATGCACAAGCAGAGAAAAGAGAAAGATTTACAGCGTGCACATCTCTTATCTCACAAAGGATATCTTTATTGGTCTGGAAACAAATAAATTCTTATCAGAATGTGATATTGATATTGACCAGATTACAGAAGGCATGTGTTTGACTGTGCATGTGTCACTGTGTACAGTGTAGCTTACAGTGGTTTCCCAACGGAAGATGTTACTGTAGAAACAGAGCCAGTTCTCTGATAGATAAAGGCGTCCCTGAAGGAGAATATCCTTCTGCAGAGCGCAGGAATAGTCTGAGAGAGGAAAGTGGAAAATTTACTTTATGCTATTTTATACCTGCCAAAAAAGATTGTCATTACAGGTTGTAAACAGGAAACACAACCTTGAAAAGTGCACAGATGATATTGATTGCCTTTTAGGAATGGTGCTCATTTATCACAAGGAGAGCCCACAATACATCAGCTTCATGTGTGGTGGTCAGTAAAAATGATGTTTTGTGTAGTTGCTGTCGGACAAATGAATTTCCCCACTTGGGGATTAATAAAGTATTTTATTCTATGTTATCAGTCCATGGTCCAGCAAGAGTTGATGATGCAGCAGCAGCAGCAAACAAGACTCAAAGACTCAAGCGTCTGGCATGGTAATGCTGTTTGTTTGTCCATAAGTGCAAATCAGAGCTTTGCAAACCTACATCTACGTGTGTGTATTGACACCTTGTTCCAAGTATTTTTTTTTACTCAATCAGTAATAATCAGTAATTTGGGCTACTCCTGTTTATCTTTATCATGCTGTTGGTCCTTCAGAGAAGACGGAAGTCATAGAAGACAAAGAATTCTTTGTAGTGAAGTGAAACCGAGTTTCACTTCATTTCACTGCCACCGTCTATGCTTCTCACACGGTGCTTTTTGATCTTTGATGGTTTTAATCTTAGTCTTCCTCTTTGTGGTGAACTCGTGTCACTTCCTTTTTGTTTAAGCAAACTTGTCAACCAATTGGCATTCAACCTACAAACTGTTAACTACCAGGGCTATGTGCTTCTGGCTTTTTGGAGAACTGTATTCAGTTGCTGAATCTGATAGTCCTGCTCCCAGAGAAGTCAAAGAGCTGCTCAAATAGAAACCAGTGCAAAACCATAAATTCCACCTCAGACATTGTATTTTATACCTGTGCAACGTTGGTGCTTTAATAATTTAATACAGGACTAAACTTTTAATTGCCATTAATTATACATCCAACATCTGCTGCTAATCTGGGTCTGGTTCACAAAGGCAACGTATACAGAAAATCCCACACCCCACCTCCCACCGGGCCACCTCCTTCAACTTGTGGGCTCCCAAGCCAACCAAGAGACATAAGCTCGCCAGTGTGTGCTGGGTTTGCCTTGGGGCTTCTTCCCACCTGGAAACACCTGCTTCACCTAGGAGGCATCCAACACATATCGCAGTCTGATGCCCAAACCACCTCAACTTGTGTGTTGTAAAGTAGTATTATCGATCGATAGATAGATAGATAGACACACAGCTGTAGATGTACATGAGAAATTAGAGAAAGATAGATAGATAGATAGAGCCATTCAGCTAAAAAAATATTTTTGGTCCATATCGTCCAGCACCAGTCCAGATCCCCCTGAGAGGAAGTGCTATTCTGCTGCTTTCATCTGTGGTTTTTCACTCATTACCCAGGGCTTCACCTTTGTGCTCAGCACTCACTTTACCACAACTGACAGTACAGTATTACTCTTGCCCTACTTGTGAATAAAAGAACCCAAGACACTTTTAGAACTCCTCCACCAAAAAAGGTGGGTACTCCACCCTTTTCTGGCTACGAATCAGACTTAGAGATGTTAATTTTCACTCCATTTACAAACATCCCAAATGTTTTTCAGCATATTTTGTCACGTTAAAATTGTTACTTGCAGCAGCAAACTACCAGCTTGTACTGTACATTTAATAGCCACGTATCATTAAATTTTCACATCCTTCCTGATTGGGTTTGTGAAAATGCACTAATATAGAGATGAATGTAGCGACTTCGATTCTTAATAGCCGCTGCTGGCTGAGTGGGTTTGATACACTGTGACGCGTCTCCAATGAATGGTGAGTCCAATTTTGCGTTTTGTGGTTTTATTGCAAAATGAATGATAACTGAAACCAATACAAAGATTATTGTCCAGGTTGTAAAATGACGTTCGCTTAACTTTCCGGGCTATGGCTATGGTGGGCATGACGGTCAACAGAAAGTTCAGAAGCAAACCCCTCACCCAACTGCCCCCTGCATATGCCCATCTCAGGTAAGTAACCTAAAACCACACCCCTAAGCAATCACCTGAGGTGGAGGGACAATCTGTACACCTGTACCACCATAACAAGTAAACAAAACAAAATGTGTGTTCAATTTGGCTCCTACAATGAATGAAAGTGGTAATAAAATACTTAGGACAGGCATAAAATAATTATAACTGGCATCAGTTATAACTGTTATCTGAAAAGCTAAGATCTCTCACTTCTTACAATTAAAAATAAGCGTGAATGAGACATTTTAATACAAAATGTACATTATTAATTTATGAAAAACTTCCCATCCTGTTGTACTAGGATGGTGGTGCAGCTGCAGCTTATCATATGTCACTTGTCTCACTCACCCACTATAAGGCGCTCTGAATCAGGAAGTTTCTTAAAGATTTTACGAAAATCTTCGTTCCGCTGTTTGTATGTGGGGCTGAGAACCTGCAGAGGATGACAGGAAAGAGAAAGGAGAACATGGTAATCTACCTCACAGCCACCCTGCTTAGCAGTTCACCGCTTGAGTGACACTTTGATTTGGTTAAACAAGAAAAATACTGCATTTATCTGTAAATATCACACTAACCCAAACAGTTTACTGTCAACTAGTTTCACCTACTGGAAGTAAAAGCAGACAAAAAATAGCTGAAGGAGTTGTGCACTTACATTGTACCAGCTCTGCATTTTCTGCAAAGAAAACAAAAAGAAAACATTCAGTACTCAAACTTCCCAAAAAGAAAACATTCAGTACTCAAACTTCCCAGAAACAATCAGTTACAGCACAAATAGCACAGTTCGCGCCTGTTTTATGCAACCCTGAGATTGTGTAGTTTTAAAGGGATGTCCAAACTTTCACCACTTCCGCATTTTAAAAAAAGATAAGTGTCACTGTACAGCTGCAATAAACCATCTCCACTGTAACAAGCTGCTCTTTTCACATCAATGAGCCTGCAGTGAATACGAGGTGAAGCAAAAGCCCTCAGGCTGCATGTGCCATTAGGTAAATTTACACAGAGCAAACACACTAACATTTTATAGTCTCCTGAAAGAACAAGTCAACACTGGAAGAGCTGACATGTCTAAAATGAAAGATGCCAAAAACAAACATTTACACAGACCTACTGTCTGGCGTGAATGCACTGAAGATTCAAGATTTTTACTGACATGATGGCTAAATCAAATTTAGCCAGTCTGGCAAAAACACAGTTGATATTTAAGTTTGGTGGTGTCATGTAAAACTGTTTATTAACTTGTTACTAAATGCTGTTTTGAACCAAAATTCACAAAGTCATGGTGACACAGATGACCTCTGCAGCACTTTGGAATTTCTGCTCTGATTGCTTATAAAACATGATCACATCTTTATCCAAATCAAATTTACAGGCAAACACAATCCGACTAACATAATGATGAGTAATCAGTTGTACTTTTTGTGACCTTATTAAATACACTGACTCACAGTCCAGGCTGGAAAGGAATCGCTTTAATTTAGTAACTTGTAGAAGCACCCTCCATCAGGTACTTCTTGTCTCATCTCAATTGGGTAAGTATGAAAATGAATCTCTGAAAGATATTCTGTAAGAGCCAAAATTCCAAACATATTCAAATCAAGGAAAAATACAACTCTGAATCTGAAAAGTCCAGTCATGGCCCAAAGTCTTAGCAGTGACATTTTCTTGTTTATTTAGATTTTAACATGTTTCTATCATATAATGAAAAACAAACATAGAAGGCTTTTTCATTTCTGATTTGCACCTCCTCATCTCCTCTGTCCTACTGTCTCTGACCTGGAAATTAAAGTCTGTACAACATGTAGAAGGACATATCAATTTCTAAATGTATTTGGAATGTAGACGCGGCTTGCCGGAGTACTTATCTCACACGCACGTGCGCACACACGCGCGCACACACACACACACACACAGTATGATTTTAATTACAAGTAGCTGTAAATATAAAACATTCCAACAGCTTGTTATGAGATCATAAAATACAGCTGTAGCTGGGCTATAACAAAACTGCTGAGGATATCTCATTTTATTAAAAGCCTGGTGCCTCTATCCATTTCTCTTTGGGTCTCCTCCTTCACTTGCATCTCTGGAGGGAGGGGCTAAGATGTGAGGAGTCATGGAGAGGAATCAAGAATGCGTAATTTGGCAAATTAGGAAGGGGTTGAGGGAAGCTGACTGTACTATGACCTCTCCTGAGGAAGAATACGGTGTTCGATTGTGGATTATATTCAACATTTTCCTAATGTACAGTTAACACTACTGGATGCTTCCTGGTGGTATGAGGTGGGGAACAAATGGTTCTTTTGCAATGTTCAGGATGTTAGAAGTTTATTGATAACACATGATTCCTGAACAGTCTGTCCTTTATAATCTGAGAGTTGGTCTTTCAAAGGCTTGATTGGTGACTTTTCTCTTTAAAAAAAAAAAAAAAATATACCGGAAGAATTTTTTTAATTAGAAAAAAAAAAAACATAAACCAATATTATTTTTTTTTTTTT
>VUQK01004142.1:30526-46954 GCA_015106715.1 Bujurquina vittata | reverse complement strand
CGCCCCCCCCCACCCCCCCCCCTTGTCAACTGCCATATAATTCACACAGTTCTGCAAACACACATCAAGACTAATATTTGAGTGCTGCAATGGAACTGAAATTGGAAACAACTTTGCCCTACTGTAGCTGATATATTGATGCAGTCGCTTAACATGTCTTACACTGAGAAAAGTGTTGTGCCTGTATAAAATCATTACAAGTGGAGATTCATTCATATGTAGCAGACTCACACACAGTCATAGAGAAACAGCTCATGAATATTGAACAGGTTTTGAGCGTTCCAATTGAATGAGTACCTCTCGGGGTACTGCCTGTCATTGTTGAATAATTGATCTTCCTCCTTGCAATCTCCATTTGTCTAAGTGAACAGTTGTGCTTCCCTGTACGTCTCCAAGAGGGGGAAACCTTTAATATCTATTGTCAGACAGTCCTGAAATAAGTTACACTTGTTACAGAGTTAATGTTTAATCTAAAATTTAAGGATTTGGATTGAATGGCAACTTGAATGTCAACGTGTTATATCTGTGTTAACAGGTATGAGATCAAGTACGACAAGGAGGACTACGTGCTGAGAGTGAAGAAGGCCTCCGTTAACGACGAGGGCGCGTTCACCTGTGTCGCAGAAAACCGTGTGGGCAAGCTGGAGGCCTCCGCCACGCTCACAGTCAGAGGTAATAACAGTTTTATTACATTAAACAGCGATTAACAATGCACAGGATCATGATCTGTTGAGAGTGTTGTTCTCATAGTTCACTCCTTACTGTCCCAATTACACAAATGGAAATGCTGAGTACTCTAGCCAAGAGAGATGTGGACAGTCTATGAATCTGTTTAATTATTTACATTTCCGAGCGCAGCGTCGACACACTCTGCCACCCTTCCCCTGTTGTGGTGGCCTGCAAGCCACACACACACCTCCATGCTGTAACCACCCAGTCAGCAAAGCCATTTCACAGATTACTGGTGCACACCACACCTGGGGTTTGCAAGGTTAATAAAATCATTCTAACCATATTTTTTTTTCTATTTTCGCCACTCTTCTTCCCATTAAAGTCAAGCGTTTAATGTCTCTGTGGAGTGCTTTACAGCGACACAGAGGACTGGGAGGAGGTAAAACAAGGTCTCGGTTGACTGCTTGTTTTACCTTTTTTGGAAGCCAGATTTGTGAGAATACCACCTCATTTAAAAAATTTTTTTACATCACCATGAGAACCCATACAGTAAGACAGAGGAACACTGGGAACAGCTACCTGTGCCAGTTCACCTGTGGGGTCATCTGTGTGTGGAGATGAGTACTGTATAACCAACATGCTGACTTAACCTTTCAGGTCTTTTTTTTTTTCTTGCTCTCTTTCTTCCTCTTGCCTTTTCATCAGCAGTTATTGGAAATACATCTTTGCTTCGCTATTACAAACATACACCACCCATAGAATTGTAGATTTCATTATTGCAGAGAAGGTCCAGTAGTGTATTTGTCCCTGAGGAGCAATAATGACTACCCACACAGAGATGTGGACACAATTTAAGGCTTTTGACTACCAGTGGGTGTTCACAGCAGACTGCCTCTCTCATTCAGGGGTCTGAGAAACAGATGATGTGAGCTCATCAGCAAAACTGTTCAGTGGACAAAACCTGCTGGATCCTCTCTTTGTAATGCTTACACTGTGCCAGAAGTGTGTTTGCCCCGACACAACATGCCATTCATTCTGATTTTGATTTCCTTGTCTTATTTTATTATGTTCTGTTCCTTTTTTTTATGTTTGTGTGTCTTAATTGTTTCTTTTGTGTATCCACTCCACCATTGTTGTGTCTCCAGCTCGCCCTGTGGGTAAGTACCCATCCTTCTGATTTGATCCCATCCTGCATGCCGTCCTCATACACCCTATTGCATTTTACTGCTTGACGATCAGTAAGCATCGCTTTAACATTCCTGTATTTGACTAACACACTCGCTGCACCAGTCGTCATTTCTTTCATTTATTCATTGTAAATCAAATTTGTAATCTTTGCGGGTTTTAGAGCGCTGTCTGTTATCGGGCTGTGGTACATACTTTTTTTGGTGCTCCGGGCTGTGTTCTTCAGCACATTCAGTTTAGAATAATTAAATACATGTTTTCCAGTGACAATTCTCAGGTTTATTGTCAGACTGCAAAAAATGAGAGATAACGATGCAGTTTAGTTGTTCAGTAGCAATTAGAAAGAGATACATGAAAATGTGCACCACAAAAATGTTTTTGTTTGCTAGAATTTCTTTCATAGAAAGATCCATAGAAGGTCCATAGAAATCCTTTGCTGCTTTGCATCTTTACTGGAAATGCTCTTTTTCGGCTTTATTTGAGACTTTTTTGTGTTTTGTAGAATCAGTGTAAACAGCATCTTTAAACTTTGCCTTGTCACAAAGTTACTATTTAATTTGTATTTTTTATTCCTTCCACCTGAGTTCAACAGACAGGATGGATGTGGCAGCTGTTTCAGAATTGAATCACAGATTTATTGTTATACCTTAAGGTTTATGTTACCAGTGTAATTCTTTAGATTCTTAACTCTATTCTTTACAATGAACGAGCGGGCTAACAGTGTAATTGACTCAGACATTGCCATCTCATATGGTCCAGAATGTGTTTGATTTGCAAGTCTTGAAGCCATCTGTGGGTTTTGGGATCACAGAGCTGAGATCTGTTTAGTTTTGACCAGCTTCTTTCCTCCTGAGCCCAACAAAATCCAATCTGAGAATGCCATTTCATTTCTCTAGATTGGAGTAGGTCAGCAGAAAACCACATTTGACACACTTCATATGTGAGATTGTTAGCGGGAGTAAGTGAAAATTGGCATCTTGAGAGAAATACGTGCTTTTGAGAGCAGAAATAGGAGGACTGCAATAATGAGAAATATGCAGGAGGAGAAAGAAAAGAAAATAATGGCAGAAGTGTGTGTCAAGACAAGCTTGACTAGCAGGAAAAAACCAGACACTGCCTCAATGGCAGGACTTTGGTTGGCAAAACAGCAGTGGCTGTTCTGTGATTGTCAAACTGTCAGCTTCCACGAAGATGGAGGAAATTACACATTCACTCTGCCTGTGGGAAGAGACAGTAATTGCTGTCAACTTTTGAATAAAATATGATTGAATGTGGGATTTTAAAGGAGGAAGAAATGTTTGTGCTTGAGTGTGCTGAATGGATCTCTGTCTCTTTGTCCATTTGTTCTTTTCACCCTGACTGCTGTCTTATGCTGAGCCCTCTCCAAGCCGGGCAGATGTGACTTGTCATGAATTAAATATGGGCCCCTGATCATGTGTTTCCTTAGGAGGGAACAGGAAGGAGCTTCTCATATGTCATTAAGGGTCTCTGAATACAAAACAGAGCCAATGTGTGTGTGTTAGCGCTGTGCCAAGCTTTGAAACTGTCACACACTGACTTCCCCTTGATTTGTCTAAAGTTTTGATCTGTGCTTCTCAGTTGGCCTATGTCTATTTTTTGGTCATTCTCAGTCATATTCCCTATGACTATTTTTATTCAAATATAATTTAAAGAGAGAAAGAAGGATGAAAGTTGTGGAGCTCAGAAAACCAGGAAAGACTTAAGCAAAACATATCTGATTACATTGCAGCTGTAATCGCAGATTGGATGATAGGTTTTTGTCACCTATCAGTGGATCAAACAGTTCAGTAGACTTCCTCAGCAGGAAACAATTGTAAGCATAAAACTTTTAGGCCTGTTTAGCAAAACTTTAAATTTTTAAATTTAAGTGTGCAAAATAAGTTTTACAGTAAAGGGAAAGAAGGAGTCACAAATGAAACAAGGCTGTGTAGTACAGTGAAAGGAGGCATTCTGTGAGGTGTGATCCCATATTTTAGTGAGTTGTTAATAATGCAGTGCGTGGTATGGAACAGAGGGGAGAATGGGAGGGAGGGAGCTAAGACCTTGCCAGAGCAGGATTTAAGAGCTCTGTATCAGGCCCAGCATTGTGAGAGCCACAAGATATCCAAGCAGCAGAAGGCCAAACGGCAAAGCAGTAAATCTGTTGCCATCTGTACCATTCCCAACTGTGTGTGTATCTTTGACAAATACACACGCCCAAAAAGGGATTACATGACGAAACCTGCCAAATGGGAAGAGTTTGGCCTTACTGGAACCAGCTGGCTTATCAGTGAAAGGACTTAGAAGAAATCAATAGAAACAGAAAGGGTGCAAGATGTTGCATTGCAACAATTCAGATTTCTTGTCATAGAATTTTGAAGAAATCCATCGAAGTCGTGGCGTTTCTCATTTTGTTTCTTAAAAGAAAACGGTCCCTCTAATCCACCGCCTGCGCTTATTTGATGCTGTGGCGGTGACTCGGGGTCCTTAAACTGTTGACTTTCATTATCTCTGCAGAAACCATGTTTCTCTTGTAAGAGTTGTTGATTCCTGTCTTGGCAAACATGGCTCTTGTCCACATGGCCCTCAATGACTTTCATTGAAGAAACAATTAAAGGCCTTGGCTCAGGCACTAAATTACTTCAGGGCAATTTTCATACATTTCAGAAAATTAAAGTGTTATCTTGCAGTTGCAATGACGATCGTCTAGCAAGCGATAGATTATTAAGTTTGAATAATAAAGTTTTGCATGGCTAAGGACACATGCTACATTCCTCTATTATGCCAGCTATGCGCTTGGATTTCTTCAGTTTGTCCTCATTAAATTTCCCATTGATAATCACTTAAAATGTGTCTGAAAGAAAGTTTGAAACCTGCTGTCAAGGAATGGTCAGAAAGCAAAAGAAGGGCAGCAGTGCACGCCAATAGAACTTGTATCCAGTCTCTAATCTTCTCTCTCTTTGTTATTGACCTGCATCTGTCGAGCTGTCACTCAGAAATTTCTCACTCTGTCCATCTGGCTGCTGATCAAGTTGTGAATGTTAACTGAGAAAGCTTCACAGTACAATGTCGAACTTTGATAGCTTTTTCAAGTGTTAGCTTGTTGTGTGGTAAACACTGACGTAGTCCTTTCTTTCGCTCACTCACGTTTGATACAGCTTAGATCAGAAGTTGTATCAAGCTGCTTCCGATCTTGACTTTTATATGTGATGCATTCTGATGCAGAGTGAACCCTACATATGGAAAGTCAGACACAGTTAACCCTGTTGATCACTGTTGGAGTTTTGGATGTTTCCGGGGCATGGGTGTGCCTTTGTGTTGTCTCAGATCTAAATGCATTTGCGACTGAGACGCTTCCTCGTGTGAATGCCACAGTGACTGTCATTCATTCAGCTTCAGTCTCACCTGGATGAATGGCCGGCCTTGTTACCATGGCAGTGAGAGTCATTATGGTCACCGGTGTTCCTCCTCTGTTCAGAGCAACAAACAGATATGATGCTGCATGGAAGCTCTATACAACACTCCCATTTTGATTTGACCATGTGTTATACTGCTTGTTTTTGCTTGGAAGTCCTTAAACCTTCATGTTGGGCTTCGCTGTACACAACCAATCCTCTAACACTGCTGCCCTTTGACTTCAGCTCCTCCCCAGTTTGTCATCCGTCCGAGGGACCAAATTGTGTCACAAGGCCGCACTGCTACCTTCCCATGTGAAACCAAAGGAAATCCTCAGCCTGCTGTCTTCTGGCAGAAGGAGGGAAGTCAGGTAAGAGAACAGTCTCATTTGATTTGGTGTGACGAAAGCATTTTAATGCATTTCTTGCATGTGAAGACAAAGTGCTGTCTTAGTAGGCGGGATTTATTATCAACAGTGTATCTATCAGCACTCAGTAAAGTTTCGATTCTACCAACTGCATGCACAGTTTGGTCTTCTGATTCCCCTGCATTGTGCGTGCACACACACAGCACTTCTACACTATCTGCGATCAGTATCTTTACCACAGACACACAGATACACCTTTGTTCTCAGGAGCAGCCAAACGAAAGTGTGCCTGGCAAAGTGCTAATTGGTTTTCCGTGACCCTGAACTGATAAGAACGATCCTATCCCTCACTCAAACAGATAACTCATTCAAATACCTGGGTGTCCTCACAACGGTCAACAACAGTGCCAATTAGGAGCCTGTTGGGGCTTGTAGATGAGCCAGAGATATGATTCAGCTCTTGCTAAGGTTGAAACACGCTCACACATTGCCTGCGGGCCAACAATTAGATCAGAGTTTTCTGAAAACAGCGAACAGAAGTGAGACACATGCTTACAACTTCACACAGGTATGATACTCAAAAAAACAACATTTGACCTAAAGCGCCGTGAGTCAGAATATTGAGTAAAGCTTATATCCGGCACATTGTCATTAAAACTGAGGCTTTTGAAATGACTGCTCATCCTTGCCATCTCTGCACTTGTTGGCACTTGTTCTTGTGTTTATTAATGCTTTATATACCTTATCCTTACTAATGTATAAAAGATGTGAAGGCATTTGTTGAGAGAAGAAGTTAAAGCTAATTAAGTACATTAATTGAATAACATTTCTTCCACTTGAACATGTCTCATGTTCTGAATATCTAATATAAAGAAATAAAACTCTGGAATTTATTCCATTTAAGTGCTTAGTTGTAATTAAATCCAGCTGTTTTTGCTGGTCCTCTCTGGGGATTATAAGGAAAAAGTACAGAAAAGAAAGAGCTGGGACAAGCTGGCAACTAGTCAGAAAGAGGTCTTTTTTTTTGTGTCATTAGTCCTGTGTATTTGTGACATTTATGATTTCTTCCTTTTTAAATTGAGATTGCATTATGCTCAGTAAAGTTCAATTTATATGAAGTGGTCCTCTTTAAAAGAAATACATAAAAATCTCCAAACCACTGTGGATTTGTAGCAGAGAGGAAAGTAGTCATGAAGCCAACAAGAGCAAAAGTCTCCTTCCTAAGAGAGTGGAGCCGCTGGCTTGGCCCAGGAATAAGTATGAAACCAAATCATCAAACATGTTTTGCAGTTCATGAAGTTGGTTCACATAGTCAAAGATTGTATTGTTCATACTGCGATTACTCTAATAGTCGGATGTGTTTGCATGTGAGTGTGCACAGTATATGTGTGGATTCGATGGTGATGGATGTCTGAGCATTTTTGTAATTCTTCCAGGTTGAACTGGCTCCATGTTCTCACTAATTGACTGTTTGTTCCATTTCCTGCAGAATTTGCTCTTTCCCAACCAACCCCAGCAGCCCAACAATCGCTTTTCGGTGTCGCCCATCGGAGCCCTGACCATCTCATCTGTGCAGCGGGCAGATGCTGGTTACTATATTTGCCAGGCCCTAACCGTTGCAGGCAGCATCCTCGCCAAGGCTCAACTGGAGGTCACAGATGGTGAGGAAAAACTGACGTGCAGCTTCTGCCATGCCAGCACACTACGACACACTAACACATTGCTTGGTACCGTTGCAAATGCGGTGAGGCAGGTGAACCGTCACCAACCAAATTATTTATAGTGACACTGATGGCATCTGACTTCAGTTTGTCAGGGTTTCACTGCAACACGACTGTTGCCTTGTTAAGTGCAAGTAGAAATTTGGCCTTCAAGACCTTTGAACGCACACAGCAGGTGCACAAATGCAAATGAATTTTTTAGACATTCCAAGTGCAAAGAAAATTCAGCTTTCATTTACAGGTAGAGTCAGTAATTTATTTTAGGTTATTTAACAGAAAAAAATATATTGTACTTATAAATATACATAGATTAATGTGTAATTACATCTTCCAACAAACTGGTGCATTCTTATGAACCTAAAATGAACCCAATAAAAATACATAGGATCAGATGCCGGTTTGTGGAAGCCACAGTGGCCAGGAAGGATCTCCCTTCCAACTAATTGCGTTTTACATATGTGGCTAGAGACCAGCCGCAATGTTGTAGGTGTTAGCCTGATGAGAGGGACAGACTCAAGAGTCATATCTATGTTTTATTGTCAGAGAAGGGATCCCCTTCACCAAAGAAGCAAAAACATGAAGGAAAGTGACAACACAACCGGCATCTCCAAACAGATGACAAGAGCCAACTAAAACAACAACAGCTGGTTATAAGCTAACATTTTGCCAGCTAATGTTAGGCTCGAGTGTCCTAAAAATCACACTTTCGCTCTTTTAAACAGTTATGAGCGTTTATTCACCAGTGTTACATCCCCTTCAAAGACAGTTTCATTAATGCCGGCTAACAGCAGCTAACAACGTTAGAAACAGCAGCGCTTACTGACAGAAAAGTTCATCAGGGCTTCAATAACTCATCTCAGAGTTGCTGTCATCAGTGAGAGGTTTCATTGACCCATATTGATCAATGAGTCCTTTCACAAAGTTTTACAGCCTTTGCAAAGCAAATAAAGGCGGAGGCTTCTCACAGCTGAGGTAAGCAGTAGACTTAGAGCCTTCCACAGACGGGATCTGGTCCAGACAGTAGTAGAAACACACTGGACGGCTATGACTGTTACTGGGTACAGTCTAAATTTAATGTTTATTGTCTCTTGGCTCACTAAAACGTGTTTGTCCAATAGCAGCCGCTGTAGCTAGGATTATGCATTCGAATTGGTAGGGCTAAAAAAACAGAACTGTTGACTGCAATCTGCAATCTACTGACATCTGGTGGTGAGAATTTTACACACTGTAACTTTATGAATTGACAGTTACTGTGTTTTTGTTCTATGCTCTTTTTTTTTTTTTTTTACTGATGCAATTTAATTAAAAATGCCCTCTAGTTTGTTTATTTAATGGTCAGCACTTTGGTGAATGAGTGAAGCACATGTATGTGCATGAAGGAGGGAGCAGGAGTGAGAGAGTGACAGTCGCTTTCTGTTGAGTGAATTATTTTGTCCAGCTCGGCGCGGGAGCATCTAATCTGCTCAGCTCTTGTGATGGCAAGATAGACGGCTATCCATGTGTCTGCTGAAGTGCCTGCTAGCAGAAAGATGAAAAGCACCACATGAGTGCTTTTTTTGGAATATAGGTACAAAATTGGAACGTCCTTTCAATTCCTGCTCTAATGCATCTTCACTTTTTAGTTAAGCTGCGTTTTTAGTTTTAGTTTTTCAGGAAATAGACCTTAGCTGAAGCTCTTTTGGATACAGTACACCGCAATAGTGAAAATTATTTACTTAAAGATTTTTTGCACATGACAAAACAAGTATAACAGTCACAAGTACCAGAACTCTGATAAGGCTTTAAATCCTCTCTTACTGTGAATCCTCTAAAAACACTGAATATCTGAGTAACTATGAGTCTTATAAAGGCAGATACAGGTATGCTTTTTGGATGTTAGTGATTCTATCCCAACTCACAGTGGTTAGTACTGGAGCCTAATGGCGCTCTAATGGACAGGTGGCAACAATCTCAAATTTGACATTATGGTGAATTTAATACTGTTTTTCGTGCATTAGTTTTAATGCAAGAGAAACACTCCTTGGTAAACAAATCCAATTTGAAGTGAAATTCCTAATATTATTACAGTCGATAAAAGTATTTAAACTCTGTCAGGCTTCTATTGTTGCTAAGATGTGCTATAGATGGCATGTTAGCAAAACAAGGCAAAAGGAGGAAAGAGTGTGGGGGGGTCAGGGTGAGGTCATGGCCACACCTGCTGCAGTCTTCATGTGATTTACTGCCCAGAGTCCCGCCAGCAGTCTGTGGAGTTCAAGGAGATCTGTAATGAGAAATTCCTGATCCAGAGACCCAAGGCCTTAGTTGAGCTTTGCCTCCTCCCTTTGTCACTCCCACATGCCATGAACACATAATTTAAATCCATCGAAACCCTTGACCAAGCCACAACTTCTGTTTGCACTTTCTCTTCTGTCGAAACCAGTCATACAGTAGCGTACCTTGTTAAGTAAAGAGTGCATTAGAGTGAGGGAATCTGCTTTAAACATCTTTTAACAAGCACAAATGCACATTATAATTTAACATATCTATGACAAGCGATGCTATAGTCTGTCATAGATGAGACAAAGTGTAGCTTAGTGAGTTCCTGGCTAGAAGCAGGTGCTTTGAATCCTCTCTTGGCTGGATTTCATCTTTACATTATTACTTTAGATTCATGTGATCACATTTGCCCTACTTACTTATTATAAAGGGCTAAAAAAAACCAACAAATAACTGGAATTCATAATGTATATTTGGCTGGTGGTTAATATATCAAGTTTCTCTCTCCCTTCTTGACCCCGGGTACCAGAGAATAATCTGAAATCACTTCCTTTTGTCAGATGTAACTATGAAACAGAAAATAGGGCTGGAAGTGAGGTGTGATAATGTGCTGAAAGGTTACTGAGGTACTTGGTAATTACCCCCTGCAGGTCTGACATCATTAATCCATACTTTCTAATTAATGTAGGTTCTGCGATGCCAGGGGGACTCCACATTATTCAACTCTAAATATATAAACTGTCTGTGTGCTACAGTGCTAAATTTCTCAGAGGTCGCCTCTGACATATCCCCTATTTTACAGATGTTACCCAAAGGCTTTCATGGCACATTAAAACAAATGAATTTGCTCATATAAATGGAATTCATCAAAGTGTTCGCATCTAAAGTGAAACTGGAACAATTTTCTTTTTTAAAAAAGAAGATTGTCTTCTGTCATTATTTGATATAAAGAGTTTAGTTTCTGTACTTTTCTGAAATTCACCTTTTATTGTGCCCCACACTGCACATAATGAAGTATTTATCTGAACCACACTGAGTCAATTGGCAAGTGTCTCACCGCCAAACTGTACCACAGAGTCTAGAGTAGTGTATAAAAATAAAGCTACCCAGGCAGTAACTGGAAACCGCTTAGCATCCCTCTGCCACATCAATGAAAGAAGAAAACACTACTCAGCTTTTCTTTCCTGGAAATACAGGAATCATTGTTCTGTGGCACAATTACAAGACCTGCAGAGAAAATAGTCTACTTTATGATAGATACCAATATCCGCCCCCCGCCTGTGTGTTTTATGACCGGTGTCATCACTCAGTTTATTTTATAGTCAGGCACATTATATGAACGTCGTCATTCATCTGAACTTCAGAATATGGATCAGATTCACATTTTCCTCGTGGTTTCACAGTGCTCACAGACAGACCTCCGCCTATTATTCGCCAAGGCCCATCCAATCAGACCCTCGGCGTAGACAGTGTGGCGCTGTTGAAGTGTCAGGCTTCAGGAGATCCTATCCCCTCCATCAGCTGGCTGAAGGATGGGGTCAGTCTACTAGGAAAGGACCCCCGCATGTCCCTGCAGGAGCTGGGCAGTCTGCAGATCAAAAACATCAAGGTAAAGGATGTCAGTGAGCAGCTACTGCTACTAACTGCTACTGTGTGTGTTTTGGTTATAAGTTTTGTGCTGGCTGTGTAACAGAGCCTGATGCTAGCCTTAATATGAGATGTCTGTACAGTTATTTGAAGCCGTGTGGTCATGCTTGCAAGATTGTAGGATAGAAGGTTTCTCCAGTGGGCATACAAGAAGTACCACACTGCCCTAAAGAGATTTTTTTTAACCTGGGTGATTGGATCACTTAGTGGCATGGCAGCTCCATTTGAGTTCAGCTGTGTAGGACTGGATGGAATCCAGCTGCAGGTCAGAATATACACACACACGTATACACACGTAAATGTATCAAGTAGATTAAATTTAAAAGGCTTGCATCTTCCTTTCTGCACTCTGCGGCCTCAGTGGAATACCCATTACGCTTGACAAAACCGGCGACCACTGACATGTTATTTAATAAATGGAAGGAAGGCATGAGGACAGAAACCAACAAACAACCAAAGTTCCTAAGAGGAATGGAGAGACGAGCCAGCTGTCATCGGTCCAGGGGTTTCTAGCAGCCCACCCTAAATTAATTAGCCCGTCTTTGTTGTGGTCGGGCGGACAGTGAGGAAATAAGGAGGGGGAGTGGAAAAGTGATGGAAGGGTGGTGAGTAGAAAATGGAATTCATTAGGAAATTAGCGTCAGCACTTTGAGGCACTCACAAATGACACACACGGCGTGTCCAGCACAAGGGCTAACTGGTGAAGTCCTCTCTTTCACTGTGTCAGCGATGGGAAGAAAACACATATTCAGTCATTGCTGCTACTCTTAACTACAAGTGTTATCAATGGATTCCTTAAGCTTACTGATGCTGATGCTGATGACATATTTTCATTTATACATCTGTCTGTATTCGACTAGCTTTCAGACTCTGGTATCTACACATGTGTGGCTACCAGCTCCAGTGGGGAAACATCATGGAGTGCTTTCTTGGAAGTCAAAGGTAGGTCGAGGAAAGATGGCATGATTTTCCCATGTAAAGAAAAACTGAACAGTTTATTGGTCAAACTGGCTGTTTTTTGTGTCCTTCACTTTATTCAGAATCAAGTGGAGTGATTGTCATGAAGAACCATGACGATAATGAGCTTCCAGGCCCACCATCTAAACCTCAAGTCACTGATGTCACCAAGAACAGTGTGTCCCTGTCCTGGCAGCCCGGGCTGGCCGGAGCATCTCCCGTCTCCTCCTATGTCATTGAAGCATTCAGGTTTGCTTTCCCATTCCCATCAAACCTTCACTTCCTAGTTAGTAGCTTTGGTATGTTATGAATTGCAAATATGGGTGTATTGTGAAAGAACCCTTTCTCTCCCATTGCAGTCAGTCAGTGAGCAACAGTTGGCAAACGGTGGCAGACCACGTCAAAACCACCCAGTTCACTGTCAGAGGGCTCCGTCCAAACACCATCTACCTGTTCATGGTGCGAGCTGTGAACACCCAGGGCCTGAGTGATCCAAGCCCCATGTCTGATCCCGTCAGAACACAAGGTACCTTATGTAACACTGATATGAAGAGACTTGATTAGCATATTCACTGCATACATGTGTAAGTTTTTCATAAAGTGAAAGCTTCTGTTTCTAAGGATAGGGTAAATGTCACTGCACCACTCCAAACACTGACACTTATCAACCCATCTCAGCAGTCTGCAGTGAACAGTCACACTGATACTAACACTGCAGAACTTTCAAGAGGTCACATTTTTCATTGTAGTTCAGCTCATTGAGGCTGCACTTAAGCAATTATGTAAAATAGGCATGTCTACTTTTGGAAAGCCTAACAGAGTTAGTGCTATGCCTGCTATGTTAATCATCATAACAGAAGAAAATGACTGTCTCCAAACCCAAAGATGATTTGATTACAGTACTGGACAGTCTGCAGTCAGATTGCATTGATATGATAACACCCTCCCACAAGCAATCTTTGGCCATGCTCTGTCAAATGTAAGCTAATACCATCCTAAAAAAAAGAAAAAGTGAATTTGATTTGCTGCATATCTCTTTCATGCTGAGATGAAGACCTTCAGATGATATATAGAAGTGTTGATTGACAAAAGCATGCCCTGATAATTGATTTCTCTAAACTTCTTTTGACTGTGTTTAGCCCATCCTGCTCCTTTGGTATGTCCATGTTATTTATGACTGTACTCGGTTGTGCAAATGAGGTTTTTTTTTTTTAAATATAGGAAATTGTATTTGTGGCTCTTTTTTCCCCTCCTCCACTAAATAACTCAAAATGTGGCTCGTTTCAACCACGCTCAGTATCTCATACACTGGAATTTTTTATTGCTTATAACTTGAAACACATGCACAGGGGAAATGAGCTGGAACATAGTGTCACGGTGTCCATTTATCTTCCATCCAGTACGTCTAAGGGGTCGTACATTCGGAGCTCGTTCAGTGATGTGGTTTTTCAGTCAGGTCCCAGTAAGTGCAGACAAGTCACACATCTAAAGAACTTTGCAAACCCAACTCTACTTTCTTTTCTTTAGAACAGAAAAGTGCTTAATACAAAACGGAATGAGGTCATTTTAATGCAGATGAAGTTGCTCCTTTTTAAATGAAGCCGTGATTACCAAGTGTACACGTCTTTGTTAAATCCGACTGGTCTATTCAGTCTTTCTTTTATCATTCCACTTCTGATGGTGATGAATCAGCGGTTATTGTGTGGAGCTGAGTGAACAGAGTTTAAGAAGAGTGAGAAACGTTTTACTTTCTTTGACTTTACTGGGACTTCTCTATCTCATTCTTCTTTCTTGCTTTCTTTCAGATATAAGCCCTCCGGCTCAGGGTGTTGACCACAGGCATGTACAGAAGGAGCTTGGTGAGGTCATAGTTCGCTTGCACAACCCTGTCGTCCTGAGTCCCACAACCATTCAGGTCACGTGGACGGTAAGTATAACTTGAGTCTGTGCATTTTGATGCAAAATTGAGCTACAGCTCGTTACAGGTATTAAATATTCCTCTTTGAAGCCAAAATGAGGCTAGCGTTTGTTTTATGTCAGGAAATGTTTTTTTTTTGTCAGGGCATTCCCTAAAACTGCAGCTTTGAAATATTCTAAATGGGAACTTAAAAGTAACTGAATGTCATATAGCTGCAATATGGTTTTATTAATCACAGTAACATCAAAAGAGATGTCAGAGACATCCCGTGCATCTTCCATATGTCTTCAGCTGCTTCCCTCGTAAAACAAGGACTGCTCAGATAAAACTGTATTGAAACGAATGTCTGTGGTTGTGAATGAGATAATGTAGTAATCTGCAAACACCGACCTTTGCTTGCATCATATCCTGCGTGCAATTTTTGATGCTTGCTTCACAGTATGAATACATACATACTCAAAACTACAGTGTTCAGACTGCATAGCATGTGCGAGGTTATTTTGATTCTGGTCCCATAAATCCCTTTGGTGCATTTTCAAATCATCCACATTAGCATTTTTCCCGGTGACATCTTTATTGACCCCTGTAGACTCGGTCGCTAATTTAATGCTAAAGCATTGCTTTATGATTGCAGTGTACAGTCAACACAAAACACGGCAGCCTAATCAATCAGTGGCTGGGACCCTTTAAGTAAACAGAGGGGCCCCTTTCAGAAAGCTTTTATATTCCCAAATCATTCCATTAATAAAATTCGTGCACCAAGCTGGGAATCCATTTTGCTGATTTACTCAGGCTACACTGGCGAAAAACAGCTGCTTAACATCCCACTTGAAAGCCCTGCTCACTTCTTCTACTGTTAACAAGCCATTACAGTGAGTTATGCAGCCGTTCCTCTTCTGCATAAATTCAGCCTTTTCTGTCTAGCTAAATGGGTCCAAGTTTTAGAGGAAGGACCCTTTGTGGATTTCAGGGGGCTATTACAAATCCTGTCTCTCCATCTTTTCTATGGCACATATCTGCTGTTATCACCTATGTTGTGTATTCTCCTTATGTCCCCAGGGTGTATTTGTTGCTGCATGACATTCTCATATTCACAGCGCATCCTAAATGTAGGAGGACCTGCTTGATGGTGTCACTATTTAGCATTTGTAATACACATGAGACATTCCTATGTCCTCTATGGGTTGCCTTTTTAATGTTGGAGGGACCACATTGGGCTAGAACCTATGGTATGAGGTAATGTCAGGGTGTTTATTTAGCAAAGCGTGGCATGGCTGGTGAGTACTAAAGTGTTATGCATGCAGTCCTGTAAGCACTGTAGAAAAACATCGGTGCATATTATCTAGCATCTGTCCCAAGAGAGCACCTGTCAGTCTCCTCTGCACAGTTCTTTTTGCACTAAAACAATAATCCTGCCTTCATTTACCTCTTTAGGTGGACCGTCAGTCTCAGTTCATCCAGGGTTACAGGGTTCTTTACAGACAGACATCAGGACTGCCGTCACCAGGACCATGGCAGACCCAGGATGTGAACGTACCCTCGGAGAGAAGTGTGATCCTCTCTGCTCTCAAGAAAGGCATAGTTTACGAGATCAAGGTCCGGCCTTATTTCAACGAGTTTCAGGGCATGGATAGTGAATCGAGGACCTCACGGACCACAGAGGAAGGTAAGTGGAAGAACTTGCGGGTTACTGTATATGTATGTTATGTCAGGAGCACATCCGCTCAAATGATGGATGACGTGATCCTGTAGGTTGCTTTTTGGTGCAATATCATTGGCGACCCTTTCTTTAAAATTGAGAACCGTATATGTAGTTCAAACGTGTTTGCAGGATTTGCTCATCTTTTTTTGACCTTCCGGCTGTTTTTTTTTTTTATTGGTGGTGTTAGTGCCGACCTTTGTCTAATCCATCACCCGGCAGCCACAGATCTGAGCTGTGATTGGGCACAGCTCACACTTCCTCCTGTGAAGATGATCTGTCACCCAAAGCTTGATTCATACAAGCTCTGACAAGGCCAGAGAGCCATGTCTGCTATATTTAAAAAAAAAAAAAAAAAAAAAAAAAAAAAAAAAAAAAAAAAAAAAAAAAAAAAAAAAAAAAATTTTTTAAATAAAAAAAAAAAAAAAAAATTTTTTTTTTTTTTTAAAAAAAAAAAAATTTTTTCTCTTTATTTTTTTTTTTATACAAAAAAAAAAAAAAAAAAAAAAAAAAAAGGGGAAAAAAAAAAAAAAAAAAAAAAAAAAAAAAAAAATTATTTTAATTATCTTAAATTTTTAGAAAAAAATATTAAAACAGGGGTAAACAAACT
>VUQK01004140.1:3609-21650 GCA_015106715.1 Bujurquina vittata | reverse complement strand
TTTATTATCAACCATCTCATAGATATATAAATATATATATATATATATATATATATATATTTATATTTATATATATATATATATATAGTTTATGTAAACCTCCAAAGCAAATACAAATATAAAGAAAGAAATTACAAATTTGTTGGATGAAATCCCATTTTACATATTTATATTATTAATTTGTGTGTTCCATATTTTTGTGATGAATCCCAGTGTTCATTAACACTAACGGGTCTCATGAGCGAGTGCCACTGAAAGTCGACAAGTGTTCCTTGCTTGCCTTTAAATATTCATTAATGATGTTGAAAAATTTTCAACATCATGTGAAAGAACGAAGGAGCGACTAAAACTTCAACAACTTTTAAGGCTTTCGGCACTTTTACAAACAGCAAATAAGACATTGCAACTAGTGATTGGAGTGGTGAATAATTATGTGCACTTGAAACTGGGAGTACTGCAAGAGTAATGGACTCCTTTCACGTCATGTGAAATAAAACTAATTTGTAGTATTGCTTTAGCAGTTGTGAAAGTGTAATCAGTGTGCAGTGTCATTGGCAAATTAACACATCCTGAATAACTGTCTCTCAAGACATTTAATGTAGAATAACCAAAATTTGCAAAACAGACTTCATGTATTGAAGATGACCCAAAAGGAGTGAATGAGCCCATAAACTGGTGTAATAAGGTCAGCGCTGAGTGACGTTTCCTCATAGACTTCTATGGGACTGAAAGTCTTTTTGCAACCACTGCGGTTGCTTCCTGTTTCATTACAAAGAATGCAGGTTTAAGGCACTTCGGGGTTGGCTTCACTTTTCAGACTTGAAAGTCAGATCCTGCTTTTATACAATCTGTGGTTTTGACCATAGAGGAGAGATTAAGGTAGACTGAGTAACCAGGCCCGTGACATCACTACAAGTGGCCCCAACCGAAACCAGCGTGTTTGTTGTCTGTTCAGAGCTGTCAAATGCTGGTGTTTAAAATTAGCAGAGCTGAGAGCAATGAAATGTGCGGGCTCATAATGCCGGCTGTGGAGCATCCACAACTATTTACTCTGGAGGAGGCTGTAAAACTTTATGAAAGGAGTCCGACGATATGGGCCGACGAGAGAGAGCAGCTCACTTCTGTCTGAGGACAGCGATACTGAGATGAGTTGTTATTCAGGACTTCTCTCTCAGTAATGCTTCTGTGTTTGCTCTGTTAGCTATGGCCTTATTGAAGCTTTCTTCAAGGCAATCTAACATTCTTAACGACTGGGCTTAAGACCAGCTCTTGTTGTTTAGCCGGCTCCTGTCAGCTGTCTGGAGGGTCCCATGTCTGATCTGCTGAAAATCAGTAATTGCCTCAATATCTGGAATAAATAAGCATGTTTATGTTTTATTGCAACGCTATCAAGAGTTGAACAGATGCTATTATAGTATTAAAGTATTTTGTATAAATGTACTGAAAAGATAGATTAACTCTGTGAATGGCATCTAAATAATGCCCCCCCCCCATTCCTCATCAGATTGAACTCAATTTGTCATTATTCATACTGACTCAGTGACTCACAGCACTGATGCCAACTTCTCTGGTGGGAAATTAATGAAATCTGTACTTCTGACCCATCCTGGGGTCAGTGGGAGTTTTGCTCTTATTGCTGCAGTTTATGCAAAATTGAGTATCTATGGTGGTCATTCAAATATTCAGGAAACTTTTGGACACTCCATACAAAACACACCGAGCCTAAGGCCACGCAACAGACAAATACAAATGTTGGCCTTGGCTGATCTGACACCTGCAGGTTGTAACCAATCAGACCTGCTGTGACTCACCTCCGCTAATTGGAGTCACGGAACTGCGCGTCTCTGACTTGTTTGTGTCGTGTTTTCGGAACATTTCCCCGGAACTATCTGACTATTATGGCTTTTTCTGTGGTGCAGCCCATGCAAGAAGTTTGTGCTTCAGTTTTGGTGAGTGAGATTCAGTTATTAATGTGTGTCTGTGCATTGCACCTGTGCTTATCGATGCAGCTTCCTGACCCAATTTCCTGCTTTAGCTGATAGTTTAGCACTTCACTCTCTAAATATGGTCAATTCTGGCTCCGAAAACACTAAAAGTACACTTGAAAATTAGTGAACACTAGTGTCTTGAGGACTTCTTTTTGTCTATCACTTGTCAGTAGATGATAGAGGATGACTCTCTCTCCTCTTGTTGGCTGTAGGACGTTAGAGAAGCTAAACCAGTTCACCTGGACCGGGACAAGTCTCTGTTTTTCTTTCTTTGTGAAAATCCCTGGGACCCTGGTGAGTGTTATTGGTTAGTTTGCCTAGTTTGCCTGACTGTCCAACATCTAACTTTCAGTGTTCCACTCTGAATGCAGCCCCCAGCAGTGGTAACAGCTATTGCTGGAAAACAAACAACACATACATTATGCATCCTTTTTTTTTTCCGGATTATTTTAAAGTTTCAGAAGTACCTTGACAACTGTTTATGAGGTGTACTGTTGTTTGTGGTACCCTGAGCCTTAACAAATAAAATTAATATTCTCCTCACAGACCTATCATTATTTTTTCATTATTTTTGGCCTGCCTCTTTGTACACAGGAAATGTGCAGAGGAGGATGTGGGATCTGTTTTCTGCAGGACCTTTCCATCGTTTGCTCCAGTCAACTCTTGTAAGGCTGTTAAGCTCACAAGAGTGAACTGGCTGTTAGAGTGGCCGTTAGGCTGTTATTTCTTGCATCTTTCGGTGGATATTGTGTCTGAGAAAGTGATTGATTTTCTGACAGGGTTGTGTATATTTTGAAGCATAAGCAGCAAGTCAGTTGCAATGTGTGCATCATGTAGAATCATGATGGATGGTAGATAAACACGTTTTTGAAAGATCCTGTTTTTAGTGTGACAGACACAAGATTGCCAGCCATTACGCCAAGATGGGATGTTGTCATTGTACTTTTGATTTAAAGTCCTCTGTGATTAAACACACACACACAAAAAAAGAGGTAGGAAAGTGGTTTTGAAAACACTGAACAGGTAATTGCAGATAGCACTCCCAAGTGCCTCCATAAATGGCTCTTGATTTCAACACCAGGCAAACGAACAGGAGCTTTCCATTAACAGCATTTGGCAAATCAACATCTTGAGGTATAATTATAAACATGTTTCCAAGAGAAAATGCTGTAATGGTGGCTAGAGCGTGTGTGTTGATAATTACATAGTGGATAATGGACAGAGGATGCTAGCACATTGCAGGAGGTACTAGACCCAATGGACCATGATAATTAACCAAAATCTTAATGACATCGGGAAAAATGATTTTCCCCCCCCGGCTCGTATATGATAAATATTTAATGTTTCATTACAGTAATGATGGGAATGCAAAATGCCAAACCACTGAATGTCAAACTTTTGCCGCTGTTGTCTTGTAATTAGAGAAAGCTCCAACTGTCTTAACAATTTCCCAGAGCAGCCTCAGCCAGCATTTAGCACTCTCGTGAAGATGTGGTGACAGAGAAGGGAATTGTGTACAGAGCAGAGTTGGGCCGCACATTGAAGATCCATCACTCCATCCATTCGATTCATCCACAGTGAACAGTAATTTTGTACTTGTTGTTCACTGTGAATCTTAATCATTTTGACAATTGAAGAGTTACAAATGATACATCATCTTACTAAAAAATGCACTTCTTTGTGTATATACGTTTCTTGTCATCTGAAAGTGAGCTAAACTGCCCTCCGAACACTTTTTCCCCCCCCTGTGGTTGTGGGCAGATGGACAGATGACTAACTATATTGTAGAAATGAAAACCACAGCGGTCTTATACAAATGCATTAGTCAAGTTATCTTGACCATCTCGCCTCTCTGTAAGCTTGCTCTACACACTCGAGAAATCCCTGTTCAGTTTCCAAGGTGGCTGTTTTAACCCACATAGACTCCAGAGGGAGGTGTGATCAATACACTGTACTTGACTATCATTATCAAGACTTATATCTCCTTCAGTTCAGGGCCCATTAAATCAGAGGACCACATTTTTCCTGCCCAGTGTCTAACCAAGGCTCTTGAGTCACATTAAGGTCTGATTTACGCGTCTTTAATGATGGGGCGCCCTTAATTAGCTGGTGGCAAAAGAAATGCAGCTGCTTCTGAAAAGGATGACCATCTAAGGCTCAGGAAGATGTTTGCTTCAGGCCATGCTCAATCTGTCATCCGTATCAAATCGTGCTCACTTTGCAAAAACAGCTTCCACTGGTGACTGTGGCCATATCTCATATGTTGAGAGATGCCAGAGGCAATAATGAATCCTTGGTGAGATTCCTGCTTTCATTGCATCAATTCAGGGGACCAGTTACGCAAGGTGTTTGGCGTGCTGCAAGGTCTGTAACTTCTCTTTCCTGAAGTATCGGCTGTCAAACAGAGGACACTGATGAGTTCTTTGCCTCTTGTTTTGGTCACAATCCATTGGCTGCAGCCTGAGAGGCTCTCTATATCATTAGCGAAAAAATAATTTAGTTAGTTTAATGGAGTGACTTAGACTAACAAGTTGTTGCAACAAGAGTACCCTGAAGTGACTTGAGATGTATTACCACAGTAGTAGCGGTTGCTCATTAGCTCCTTGCAGTGTTGTTGCAGTTTGGCTCATGAGAAACCTGCATAATATTCATGCACGGCTGTGAAAGGGAGACGGCTGATAAATTGCATAATAACCAGATTAGCAATATGTCACACTAAGCCTCTGGCAAACGGCAAGGGAATTGGGAAGATTCTACCCTTCCTGTGAGATGAGAAAGATATAAATAGAAACCTTGAAGCACAATTTGTCAACTTACATGAGCAAAAATGCATTCCCCTTTCTGCACCACCCAAAATATGTACGCACCCTTTGAAGCAGATTTCATCAAGTCATAATGAAAATGTTGATGCATCTGTGAAAGCGCTGACAAATATCGTGCTAAAGGTCACATTCATTTCATAACCTTTATTTTGTGATCCTTGGCACGTTGGGTGACTCGCAACAATCTTTTATAAGATGAAACAAACTCTGGTCATTGCAGTGTGATAATTTGGCCTAATGGAACACATTATCTGTGCCTGTTCAAAATGACAATTCTGCCTCTTTGGGAGCCTAGAAGTGGAATTGTATTGTGCAATTTTGTCAAGGTTGATAGCCAGGCTGAACACTTTGTTCCAAATGGAGTTCCAATTGTCACAGAATCTGATGTAAGGCTTCCAAAACAGATTATTTTACGTTATGATCAGCCTTTTTGTTTTTTATCTAAAGAGAGAGTACATGAATAAAGGAACATTTCACTATTTATGAGACATTTCATTGTCCAAAACATAATGAAAATGGTTGAGCTGACTTCAGGAAGAACTGGGATTTTTATTTATTTTTTTGCTATGTACTGCTTCTTTTATGAAATGAGTCAGAAATAATTTGCTGGCTTTTTATTCTCTTTCTAAAAGATGAATTTTGATTCCCCTATGATCCCTGATCTGAAGCTGTCTTCTAGTGTTTTGTTGGAACAATGTTTTCGTGTTCAGCTACAGTTTGTGTTCTCTGCTAATTAGTAATTGCTAACATGCTAAAGAAAGTTGCTACAGAACAGTGCTGAAGTACCGGCCAACAGACCTGCTCGTATGACTTTAGACTTGCTTTGTCATTCAGTTGGTATGAAATATGTAGGTAATTGAATGAAGTTCGAAAGCTGTCAGTTTGATTTCAATTCTAAGCTAAATCGATTAGAACTATTCACGCACATTACAGAAAAGTTTAGTTTTTGAAAATTAGACTAGGGCTTCACAATTTAGAGGGATTTGAATCCAGCAAATTTGTGGGTAAGTTGTCAATAGATTTTAATGGTACAACAATGGAAAAACTGTGATTGTATCCAATGATTTTGAAATAAAACTTAGTAAATAGGCTTTTAATCGTTTTCTTAGCAGTTGCACAGTTACCTATCAGACTTAGGATTGCATTAACATTATGACCCTGGCATTAGCACTTAACCTTGACCTTTAGCCTTCAAGGTCATGCAGTCATGACTGAAAATTTGACCATGTCTGAAATATAGCAAGTAGTATATCAAAATGAAGGGAATTTGAAAAAAGATTATGAATCTGCAAAGGAAAAAGGCTGATGGAGCACTATTGGCCAACAATTATTTGTAAAACCTCCTTGTACAAGTCAAAACTTGATTCCCATAAGTAACAATAAGAGCATGAAAATCTGCCTTTTTCCTTCACCATGTTCTTGAAAAGAAAAGGAAAATTTAATTTTTTATCATACTTGAATAATATTTATATTTGTATTAAATTATTTGTATTTAATAGATTTTTAAGATATTTATTAGAAATTATATTTACATTTTTTTTATTAATCTGATCCATTACAAATTGTATATCTGGTTTAAAAACAATGAGATGAGTTCAAGCATTAATCAAAAATAATAACTTTTTTCCTGCAATCCCTCTTGTCTCGCAAATGTCACTCGGCAATGGCGGCGCATTGGAAAGTACCAGCGGGGTCGAATTATCATTTTAAACTTCATAGTTTTTTGATTAAGGAACCAAGTAATCAATATAGATGGTTTTCTTGGTGTATGGGAAGGGGGTGAGGATGCACGATATTGGTTTAAAATTCACCTTTCTTGGCAAAAAATAGAACTTTTTTTCCTGTTTTTTTAGCGTTTAGTGCAGAGCGAGTCAACACAAGCTTTTTGCGGTGTCGTAAGACACTGTTGGCATGTGCGAGCAGGCCTATCCAAGTACCTAGTTTGTGGTATTTAGGAAAGTGTTTTGTTATCAATATGGTTTCAGTATTGTGTCAATTTCCATGACAACACTTTTTTAGTTATTTGAAAATTTTTTAATTATATGTACCTGTTATTCTGGTGCACCGTCAGACTTTGCGGTTCACCTGTTTACTGTCTGCCATAGTGCTACTGAATGTTCCCTGGTCCTCTCCCTGGTGGAAGTGGAACTGTGTTTTCTCTAGAAGGCAACAAATGAAAAACGTGTGTGTTCCAGTGACGTTGTGAAAAAGTCAAGCCATGAATTTAGAACAGGATATGGGCTTGAGGGGAGCTGTTTGGAAAGTAATTACATCAAAGGCTGTTGGGGGAATATTTGCGACACAAAAATTGCTGCTGATGATAAGCAGGGCCCCACAAGGCAGTAGTTATGGACTCCTTGTGGCCAGTGCACTGTGCCGCTTTCTCTTGCAAAATAATAATTTATCTTACAATGATGAACCCAGCTGTCTATAGGTGCTCTAGTAGTAAAATCTGTTGGATAGCTATTTATTCCTCTGAATGACTACATCTTACTTTCCCAGGTCCCCAGATACACAAGTTTATCTATGTTGTGAGAGTTTTTTAAGATCGGTATCACAGATATATTACGGTGTATGTGTTACATATGTGTCTTTATTCATATCGTCATGACAGAACATAATGTAGAATAAGATTCTTGGGGTAAATAACACATTTTGTCATATACTTAACACTACTTAACAGTAGTGTTGTTCTGATTCTATCTGCTGCACACATATCAGAATATGCATTAAAGCAGGTGGCGGTGGAGAGTCATGTGGTGTCTGAATTGGAACTTGGTAACTGGGAAAAAAGTTAATGAATAATAATGTATATATAATTTTTTTTAACACCCTAAAATGTGTATTGGCATGAGCACTGAAAATCCAGTATCACTGGGGCTTTAATTTTAATCAAGATTTTATTCTGATCTTTGAATAAAGCTTTAATGTTCTGCTTGATTTCGATCTCATGCGATTTCTGGATTTTTTTTCTCGTCACTTAATCTTACTGTAGTTAGGTGACATGAAGTGAGCTGTGTGTGTTGTTATATCCTCTTTTTCTATATTCTGTATTACTGGATTAGTCCTGAGATGCTCATGACCTCTTTCTGTACATTTACTGACTGGGTTTCGCCTTTAATGGTTGAGGTGTGTGTGTGTGTGCGCGTGTGTGTGTGGGCGTGCGCGTGTGTGTGTGGGGGCGTGCATGCATGTCTGCCTGCTATTGCAATGTGCAGTAACACCCTCCAAGCATATAGAGCTTGTCAGACGGTGCTGACCTACATAGTCACTGTTGAGTCATGGATGCAGAGGTTGGTTTTGACAACCTTACATAGTTTTGGTCAGCAAGAAATGGTTGCTTATTCTGGGTGGCCGTCAATGTACTGTGTAGGTGAGTAAAGAAGTCTGCTTAAACTTGTTAGAGAGGCAGTCAGGAATTCCAACATCATGATTTCTATCATCCTTTGTTTGCCTACACACATCATACATGCCATTATGAGATGAGACAGAACAGAATTAGCAGTGAGTGATAACAATCAAAAGAGTTTAGCTAAGACAAATAATTATTCATTTAGTATGCAAATTGGATTTATTATATTGCAATCATTTGCAATGCCACTGCACCCCTTCAGGCTTCTCCTAAAGGAGAAGGATGTTATTTAGTGGGGTATATGAAGTACTAAAGCACAAATACTGGAACATGTAGAATGCACTGCTGCATTTGGCTAGGGTCAGTGTCACTACTGGTGATACCTGGACCATAGAGAGGCTACACAGGTAGTCCAACTCCTTCAGGATGGCACTTTAACACGTGCCATTGCTAGAATGTTTGCCGTGTCTCCCAACATACAGGGTTCTAGCCAGAAAAAATTTAAACCCCAGCAGTATTGGAGGATCAGACGATCGAGGGGGAACTCCCCCTGGCTGTTGGACAACTGCTTGTTATACTAATACCTGCACCCGCTTGCTAATTGTGATGATAGTGAACAGTTCCAATAGCAAATCACTAAAATTCTCAGCCTGGTGCAACAGCCCTGCACAGTGCCGGGCAATCAACCGCTGGCTAGAACCCTGGCATAGTCTCAAGAGCATGGAGGAGATTCCAGGAGACAGTTACTTTAGGAGTGCTGGACAGGGCCATAGAAGGGTCTTAACCCATCAGCAGGACCGTTATCTTTTTTGTGCAAGGAGGAATAGGATGAGCATTTTAAGAGCCCTAAAAAATGACCTCCAGGAGGCCACTAGTGTGAATGTCTGATCAAACAGTCAAAAAACAGACTTCATGAGGGTGGCCTGAGGGCCGGACTCCATGGTGCCAGGCCTGACATCCCACATCGAACACATTTGGGACATTATGTTTTGGTCAATCCGACACCACCAGTTTGAACCTCAGACTGTCCAGGAGCTCAGTGACACCCTGGTCAGATCTGGTAGGATGTACCCCCAGAACAACTTCCAGCGTCTTATGCACACAAGCATGTGGGGGCCATGCAAACTGCAGAGTATCATATTCAGCTTCTGAAAGTTTGGGCAAAATGGACTAGCCTGCCGTATATTTTTTTTCACTTTGATTTTTAGGGTGTCATTGAATTCAGCCCTGTGCCGGTTGATGATTTTCATTTCCATCAAACATTTTGGCATCCTTTCATTCATAGCATAACCAGTCCATATCAGTATAGTTATCCGGCAGGGGTTTTTTTTCCTATTGAGGTCTGGTGTGTCTTCAAAGTGTTCCTTTAAATTTTTTTTGATCATTGTGTAAATGGGCAGGACAGCAAACGTGTCCCTTTTTGAAATTAACTCTATAGGCAACATAGAGATTTCTATCTCCATGTTGTTATCAGTATTTGTACACACAACGCAGTGATATCTGTGCAGTCTGCTAACGATAAAACCAACTATAGTAACATATCTGTGATTTTATTATCTCCAATAACAACGCATTGTTCTTTTTTGCCATGTCTGTGTAAATTTTCATGAGCAAAATAATGCCAGTGTTCCAGATCCTTTAAAACAGAAATCCAGCCTGTTCAAAAATATTTATAGTATATGATTTCATAAACTGAAAGACCTCTGCCACAATCTCATTTGCAGAATATAATGGCTGGACTTTTATTTTAGGAAAAATAGTGCTGTGGGAGCTTAAAGAGGGCTCAGTGTGCATTGATCCTTTACATTCTCTGAGAGAGAGAGTGATTTCTGGGTATAAACTGCCTGGAATAGCCCAACATTTTGATGTGCAGTATAGGAGGTCATCTTGTTATTCTCCCAGAACTTGTTGCAGAGTTGTGGAAGTTTTAATTGAGGCTACTTTCTTTGTGATTCAGGATAGGAAAACATGCAGCACAAACCCTCAAATCAGAGCGTGCAGATGGATCACATACATTATTCCTGCTTTAACCAGCTTAAATGAACGATACCTAATATATCTTCTGGGAAATGGAGAAGGACAGATTATTAGTATCCCTTGCTGGGACACCTGGGGCTCTATGTGAAATGATATCTAGGAAAAAAACACAGGTATGGTTCATCTTGGATAAGGAGGCAGTTCTGGATCAAATGGAGGATAGATTGATGGTGTTTGTTTTTGTAGCATTAAAGAATACGGCATTTATGACAGTCAATCAGTGCTATTTAGGGGGACATTATAGAATTGTCATATTCTTTAAGGTCTACGTGTGTGTGTGTGTCTGTGTGTGTGTGTTTGCACCAGTACTTCCTATGGCTGTTGAAAAATTGAGCCTGTTATGCCCACATACATTAATTCATGGCCTTACAACCTTTTGATTATTCTCTTATAAATAATTTCTTATTTACAGTAGAATCTGATTTTGGATGCTGTATATAATATTTTGATATAAACCTGAGGTTAGGCATCACCACATCATCCTTCCAGTATGCTGAATTAACATCTTAATTTGAAATGAACATTTTTATACATGTTTGTGTGCACATTAGAACATCTGTTAATTGTTTGCTTTACTACTTAAAAACTTGATTTAAGCTAAACAAGACATCTGAAATTCACTAGACTCGTTTCATATCTGAACTAAGATAAAAGAGCAGTTAAAATGTTTTTCAGCCGCTATCTACTGACTTTTATGTCTGAGGAGAGCCATGCATGTTGGTCATATGTGAATATGTAATCTCAAATCGTAGACAGCAAAGTCATGAAAGAATTTTAGAAAATAGTTTTCTCATTTTTAAAAAAAATAAAAATGGAAACGATGAAAGATTAAAGAATTATTGTTTTGCTACTTTTGAAAGTAATTTTAATTTCACAGTCAGTGAGCATCGGATAATGGCAAAATAGATATGCATTACAATTATATTTTATTCAGGCAGGATGAAATTAAATGTGCTTACTTATTTTAAAAAAGTTCATTTATTTTTATTTGGTGTTTATATTATGTGTGTTTTGGGGTGACTTTGTGTGTGTGTGTGTGTGTACATGCACTCATGTGTACCAGAATAGTATGCATGTGTATTTGGGAGCAGAAATGGGATCGGTGTACAGAAGCAGATGTTTTCTCAGGGGGTGTGTGGCACGCTCAGCAGTGTTTGGAATAGGATACATGCTGTGCTCGCTGTAATTGGTGCATGTGTTAAAGCCAAACCTTCCTAAGGTCCCTTGTGCAGTTTGTTATCCTGCATCCCCACCTTCTTTCCAGAGCATTGGAATCCAGGTCGTTGCACTGTAGACTCTGAAACTTGCACGTAGTGGCTGAAGGGAAAACAAGAAGGCATGTAATACTGAAATACCCTGATATTCTCAAAGTGGTTCTTTTTTTTTTCTTTAGCTCACCGTATATCTTCTCATTTGGATTTTTTTAGTACCAAATGATCTAGTACTAGTTTCATGAACACTTTTTCAACTGAAGTGTTTTCTTCTGTCCTCCTTCTCGCCATCATCTTTCTCTTTATTAGCTACAACTGTCTCTTCCTGACCCACTCTTGCCCCCCCCTCTCTGTTGCCACAGCAGCACTGGTTGAGACCTGACAATGTCTGAAACAATTTAATTGGATAGATAATCACACGGACCAGACTATTCAGCTTTCCCACGCCGGTTTTCTTAAGTTTCTAGGTACCATGCTAAGTGGGCAAGGTGACGCTTTTTACATGTTTTAAATCATAATGTCTTTGAGAAATGATCCCACACTTTGGAGTTTTAGAGTTTAACTAATTACATAATTACTATCAAATAATTATGTAATTATTTCATAATTACGTAATTCTTTCAGTGTCAGCCTGAGTTTGACTTCAGTTGTATTGTGAAAAAATAAAATAAAAAAATTAAACCAAAGAGTCACATGGACTTATGTTTGTGTGACTATGGGGGGCAGCCCTACTTTCTGTACGTCAAATATTCTGTCATAGTGATTTCAACTTTTACCCTGAGACCTTCACAGTAGACAAGAACATTAATAACATAAAATGTCCAGCAAAATATTAAGTCAGTTCGAAAAGGAGCAGGAAGAAGCCATAGCTTATCCAGTCCTGTCCCTACAGTTTGTCTTGATTCAACTGATTATATTATAACCCATACATGTATATGTATACACAGGCATATGGATACATATACCTACATGTATCAGTACCAGCAAATACAAATACAGTTTTCATCAAAACCTCTAAACTGGTACTTCTGTTAACAATAAGTACTGTTTGTATAAGTATTTGAAAGTTAAACTGCTCCTGTGACAGAAAAGTGAATACTTTTACCAGTTGTCACCTTTTCCTTACCATTATCGTAAGTTTGTTTAACGAGCTATGGAATTTTCATTTTTAAATATCATGGATATCATCAGTGATGGGTGATTAGCACCATCACTGCACGAATATCCTGTGTTCGAATCCACTGGCCAGCCAGCCGGAGCCTTTCTACGTTGAGTATTCTGGCTTTCTCCAAGGACATGCGTTTTAGCTTAACTGGTGATTCTAAATTGGCCATACATGTGAATGGTTGTCTTTCTCTGTATGGGTAGCCCTGCAATAATCTGTTGACCTGTCTAGGGTATAATACATTTCTTGTACAGTGATAACTATTTCTTGCTCAATGACTTTCAGAATATTGATTAGGGCTGGAAATCAATACAGGAGCAGTTCCTGATCAATGTTCTGTTATCATAGTGTACAAACAAGAGAAAAACGTTCTCCATCCCTCCCACTTGGAAGACAAGATGTTTTTTCAGAGCAATGACAAAATTGTATTAAGATATACTTTTAAATAGTTTTATTAGTTTCATGTACCCAATCGTAATAGACATTTTTGTTTATCATGGTCAGAAATAAATAGTTAATATATAGTTTTCTGTCAAATAACATAACAAAGACTTTTTGCCTTTATTGTTTGTGCCCTTTCAGAGCCAGAGCAAAACACTGACTCAAATGTGCCAGCGTTCCCTGACATTAGCTTGAAGTCATTGTTTTGCAGAATGAAACTGTCAGAAAACATGCCAGCACTGATTTGATGCTGTCTGATGAATTGATAAGCTTTTAGTTTAGTATTCCAGTGAATTTGACAACTTGGAACAAATTCTTGATTCTCATCCTCCCTTGTTTATAATACATGCAAGTTACTGTTTTTAACATAACCTTAACAACCTTTCTGTAAGGAAAATGCATATTTGTACAGTAGATAAAGGCTTGGTTTATAAAGAGCACCAATGAAAATATACAAAAAGTGCAATGACAATGGCAAATTAGGGTGGAGAGAAAAGAGAGACCAAAGTGTGAATATAAATGAACAAAACATAAAAAAAAACATAAGCAGTCAAGCTATATCTGGAGCTTAACTGTAAAAGCACAGCATTGTGATCTCATAAAATTCTGTACAATGGCAAATGATTGTGGATGAAGACGAGAGACAAGCAGTGGTGGTCTTTATATTTTGTTCTGACAGTGTTAACGGAAGAACAAAATTCTTCATAACTACTTCTGATGTTCTACAGAAGAGTTATAATTTAATGCCCATATTCCTTATGATTTTCACTGAGGCTCTGGCAGCTGGCTGGTCGTGATGTTCCTTTTGTGCTTGTCAGATTACAGACAGGCTAGGCCCTGTAAACGGGAGAATATTTTTAGAAAGCGGAAAAGAATTAATTTATGACAGTACCTTCAGTTGAAACAATATGTCAAGTGAATAATTCTGGCAGGTAAAAATTTAGGGAGAAACCTAGGCAAAATTGTAAATTAGATTTTTTTTAACTACATAAAAATTGACAGTATAACAGGTCATTTATTACTTATAACCTCATGTGAAACATTAATGTCTTGCTGCGGTTTTCAATCATATCACACTTGAGCTACAGCAACTGTATCTATTGTATCAAATAAATATTTCAAGCTTCAACATGATAAGGCCCTCTTTCTCTGTCGCCTCTCCAAGGCAGCTCTTTGATACCAGATTCCTCTCTGCTCAGAGACGTCATGATCTGTCTTTAACCCAAAAGCACCATCCAGATGCACTGCAGTTTCACACGCTGCGGACGACTGTCATATGAAGTTCAATAAAACACATCTGAAGCATGCAATATTTATTGCAATATCCACCGAGGGGCTTCCAAAGACACAACTGTTGCAAACTGCACTTATGCTTTTGCAATAACCCAAAGCCATTTCTAACACTTGTTGTTATACACAACTGAGTGCCCTTTTCTCACTGGGGCAGTGCTGCACTAGAAATATGACACATGTATTTCAAAGCATCAATCGGCAAAGCAAAGTTTAACCCTGTAACAACAGACGATTGACACCGATAGACCTGTTACCTGATGTTACCTGCTGTGAACAGCAGGCTAACACCAAGCGTATCACCGCTGAGATGTAAGATCAAACGTACTTGGAATTACTGTAATTACGCAACCCTTTGTCCTACATGAACAATTTTAATGGTTTGTGACAGATGAGAAATTGTGCTTCACACCCAACATAGGGCTATTGCAGTTATTTTTGCTGGAAGTCCGCAAATGGTGGGACATTTGAAATACGCTCTGTAGCCAATGACAGGTTCGGTGTTAAAGAGTTAAATCAGAATTTGATGATGGTTGAATTTTTCTTTTTCTAAATTTTATTAGTCATTTAAAAAGAATTTTTTTTTTTAATAAGCCTAAACTTTGGCTAAAATTACTTGGAGATCAGCATTTTAGTTAACAGACATTTGATAAAATTCACATCCACTATAGTTGATATTTGTGGATAAAGAAAGAAGTCAAGGGAAGGGTCAATCACAGGCACGTTACAAAATGCATACAATAATGGCTGAAGTGCAACAGCATGAATCCAAAACAAAGTTCTACATATGTTGACAACAAGCTAATGACCAGAGTGACTGTGTAAAGACGTCGCTGGGTGAACAGAATGATTGAACAGATGAATAAACAGGTAAAGCCATAATAACAGTGCTGTTTGAACAAATTACCAGCACTATGCCAAGTGGTGAACCCCAGTGAAGCGGAGATTTCAGCTGGAAGCAGAAAACCGGGGCCCTCTTCTGAAGCCAGGCCAGGAAGGGAGCTTGAAGGTGAGCTTCGGGTGGCCAGGCCTGTGTCCACGGAGGTTGGTAAGGCACAGCTCAAAAAAAATTACAAGGATCCATAGCCCATGAAGACACGCATTTTGGTAAGATGCAGTGCAAGCAGGGCGGTAGGCAAAGGCAGGGGCCTTGGCAAGTGGACCCTCAGGATCTTAGACTGTTTTTTGGGGTGTGGAATGTCACCTTGCTGGCGGGGAAGAAACCTGAGTGATTGCAGAAGGTAGACTGCTGCTGACTAGATATAGTTGGCCTTAACTTCTTGCATAACAAGGGTTCTGGAACCAAATGCCTCCGGCTGAGCACCACTATTATAGTTTTTCCCAGAGAGTAAGAGGGTCGCCTCTGTGCAGCTTCAAGCTGCGGAGGGTAAGACTCTGTTGTCTGTGCATGGAGTTTTGGGTGGGTCCTGGAAGGGTTTTCCCCTTTGGATTCTATTGTTCTCCTGGGAGACTTTAATGCTCATATGGGAAATGATAAACACCTGGAGAGGGATGAGTGTGAGGAATTCTGGTGAATGCTACTTGTGAGTGGTTCTGAGTGAAGGAGTCAGGCTGAAGGAGGAGGCTCTCCATGTTTGGTTGGTCCAGGGGTCTTCTGAAGCACCATTCAGGTATCAGAGGCCAAAAAGGCTATGGCTTTAGCAGCTGCAGAAACTCAGGTGTGGGAGGAATTTGGGTTGGCTGTGGTGGAGGATTTTAGGCAGGCCTCAAAGTTCTGGCAAGCCATCCGGAAGGAAAAACAGGGACTGGCTTTGGCTGTGTTCTGTTGGGGAGGAGAATTGCAGAACTGGACTTTCAGATGGTGGAAAAATCACTTTGAAAAACTGCTAAACCTGGCAAAATGTCCTATGTAGAGGAGGCAGAGGCTGAATACTCAGGAAGTTGCAGCAATTACATTGGCAGAGGTTGCTGGGACAGTTGAGAAGCTCTCCGGTGGCAAATCCCCAGGGTTGGATGAGATTCGCCTTGACATGCTAAAGGCTTTGGACATTGTGGGGCTGTCTTTGTTGATGCACCTCTTTAATGTCTGGGTGGTAGTGTGCTCCAGTTATCAGCTAGTAGCAGCAACCTGGACATGGAACCGTAGACCAGATCTACACCCTAGCAGGACTTCTAGAGGGATCGTGGGAGGTTCACCTTCTAGTCTACATATGTTTTGTAGACTTGGAGAAGGCTTAAACCAGGTTCTCTGGGGGCACCTATGTGGAGTATGATTTTCCGGCCCTGCTGTTATGGGCCATCAGGTCCTTGTAAAACTAAAGCGAGAGCTGTGTCTGCTTCGTTGGCACAAAATCAAGCTGGGTTTTCAGTGGGTGTTGGACCCCATCAGGGTTACCCCTGGTGTCCTATTTATATTTTCTTGCACAGGATCTCAAAGTGAGGAGGGTTTCTGCTTTAGGAACCTCATAGTACCATCCCTGCTTTGTGCAGATGATGTAGTTCTGTTGGCTTCATCAGAGCATGACTTTCAGCATGCACTAGAGTGGTTGAAATGGCTGGAATGAGAGTCAGCAATAGCTCAGTGCCTAAAAATGGTGGAATGGTCCCTTTGGATTGGAGGTGAGAGTCTGCCTCTAGCAAGGGTATTCAAGTGTCTTGGAATCTTATTCTGTAAGTGATGGGAAGGTAGAGCACGAGTTGGACTGGCAGATTCTTGCGGTAATAATGTTTGTGCTGTCCAGTGCTACCATTGTGCAAGAGCTGAACCAAAAGGCAAAGCAATTTATAATTGATGGTTACTGTTAGCTTCCCCCATACTACTTTAGCTCTCCCACTAGCAACCAGTGGGTTGCTACTGATGCGTGGTGTTGTAAACGATGTAGAACTGAATTTATCACCCATCGATTGGCTGATATCATATACTGCTTTTGGAGTCAGACTGATATTTAATATAGTTATATATTTTTTCATTATCATTGCAGAAGAACACATCTCAATGCTGAGCTTTGATGCTTCACTGATTTATATCTCCTTAACTTGTCTGAATGACATTGAACTTGAATTGTGGTCAGTCATATCCCTGTATTTATGATCATAAAAAGATCCAGGCATCTGTTGTCAGCATGCAGATCTATCTTCTCAGCATCTTAGCCACAAAATAATTAAAAGACCATATTATCCAGGTTGAAGACCTGAATGTCCGAGCTGAGATGCCAAGGAGGCATCATGACTAGACGCTCACAACATCTCATCTGGCTGCTTTTGTTATGAAGGTGCAGTGGTTCTGCTACAAGCCCTCTGGAGTTCTGAACTTCTCATCATCTCTAAGGCTACGCCCAGCCACCTGGACTAGGAAACTGTTTTTAATGCTTGTAACCATGACATGGTTCTTTTGGCCACTACCCAGAGCTCATTTACCACATATGAGGTTTAGAACATAGAAAGAACATAGAACATTGAAAGCTTCACTGTCTGAATTAGCTTTCTCTTTACCACAGTGGTCCAGTACTTCGCCCAGATTACCTGTCTGCCCGTCTTGCACTTCACCTTCTTATAATTGGTGAATAAGACTTCGAGATAGTTGCACCACCCCAATGTGTACTGATAGTCATATTTCTCAGCAGGTGTGGAGAGGTTGCATGGGGGCAAAGTAACAGGCCTTTAAATTTTGAAGGAGAACTATAGCTTTTTTTTTTTTTTGTTAAAAAAGAGAAAGTGGATATGGCTTGGTGGAGAATGAGCTTTACAATTCCCTGTCTTTTAAGGATTATGTAG
>VUQK01004139.1:52603-71390 GCA_015106715.1 Bujurquina vittata | reverse complement strand
GACCTCGGGCATAGTTGTTGGCTGCATCTTCCTTTCCAGTGATGAGCTGCTCAGGATGGAAGAGCTGTCTGTAGGTTCCTGTACGGACTTCATCTGCAATC
Organism: Bujurquina vittata; assembly: GCA_015106715.1. Lineage (NCBI taxonomy): Eukaryota > Metazoa > Chordata > Actinopteri > Cichliformes > Cichlidae > Bujurquina > Bujurquina vittata. Next base: position 71,289 of record VUQK01004139.1, on the reverse strand, counting down.
AAAAAAAAAAAATATATAGTGCAACTAGGTCTTTTCATAACCTGTTTGATGTGAATAGAAATTTACATCAGAAAGTAATGACTTCACCAATCACAGTTGGTTCCAGGTCAACAAAAACAGCTCTGGGAACATGTTTCCCAGCTCCAGTCTCGCTGAAGAAGGTGTTGAAGGAGTCGTCTCCTCCTCCGATGGTCTTGTCGCTGGGCATCTGACCATCTGGCTGGATGCCATGTTCCAGGCAGTACAACTCCCAGCATGCATTGCCCATCTGGGCTCCAGCCTGGCCAACGTGAACAGAGAGGCACTCCCGCTGGGAAGCACGGGCAACATTAGTGTCTAAACATTCTTGTTGATTCTAATGGGCAACACCAAGAGGTGCACATTACAGAGTCTGTTAAGCATCACAGAAACTCACCATGGTTCTGAATTCTTGCTGCTGACACTGAGGAGCCGCAGAAAAAATCTGCTCTCGCTGAAGATTTCCCCAGTACTTATAGCTTCTCCAAACTCTATAGTAACAGGTCTTGTTGTTGATAAATGGGGGTTGACTGAGTTTAGCAGAGGGCAAAAGCATTGTCCAGACACGGCTGGCCACACATCAATGACTCTTTGTCCTCTGGAAAGATAATGTATAACCCTGGACCCATACGACAAGCACATGAAATTCGTTTAACTCACAGGCGCCTAAGCAAATGGCAGACTAAGGTTAATAAACTCAAAGCTCTGAGGGGGGCTGAAAGCTCCATGGAGCTCTGCAATGTTTGAGCGAGTCAAGGAAACTCCACATACCGCAAATATCTGCAAACAGGACATTTCTAAAAGCCACCTCACAGCCTGTTTGTACATGTTAGACTTGTAAATAGATAAGAGGGAACTGATAAGAGAAATGTTTATGGAGAAATTATTTAGGAGCAGCTCTGTTTTAGGATATAAGTGGATAGTTTTTACAAGATATCTTTCAGTGCTAAGCGCTATATAAGGGATTGTTTTTTTTTGTTTTTTTTTTAAAATAAGCTTTATTTAGTTAAACATGTGAAACATGTCAGTTCATTTAGGCATTTTTTCAGACTACTTTTAAATGTTTGCTTTATATATTTACATTTTGTCATGAAATGCAAAACGTGGACCCAGACCAGGAAAGTTTTGGTCATTTTGAATTGTAGCCTCAGTTTCCTGTTCGTAGCTTACAGGAGTGGCACCTGGTTTGGTATGTTATGAATTCAGAGATGCTCTTCTGCATTCCTTGGTTGTAACAAGTAGTTATTTAAGTTACTGTTGCCTTCCTATCAACTTGAAGCAGTCTGACCATTGTCCTCTGACCTCTGACATCAACAAAGCATTTTCTCTCAGAGAACTGCAGCTCACTGGCTTTTTTCTCTCATTTGCACCACTCTCTGTAAACTCAGAGATGGTTGTGTGGGAAAATCCCAGCAGATCAGCAGTTTCTGAAACACAGAAACAAACACGTCACATTCAAAGTCACCTTTCTTCCTCATTCTGATACTCAATTTGAAATTCAGCAGCTCGTACTCGACCATGTCTACATGCCTAAATGCACTGACATGCTGCCAAATGATTGGCTGATTAGATATGTGCATTAATGAGTAGGTGAACAGGTGTACGTGATAAGTTGAAACCAAAGCTCAAATAAGTTCACCGAGTCTCCAAAACTCAAAAACGACATAAAAAACTAGGGCAGGAACACAATTCCATAAGTGCTTCCTTCAGCTATGCGTTTGCATTTATTTTCGGAACATCAGAAATCAGTAGGTGCTCTTTTAAAATGTGACTGAGATGTAAAATATTAAGTCTGAAGGGTTGTTCCACATGGTTTTCATTGTGTGAATTGAAGCCAATGGATGTGTACAAAGCACAAAGTTAAAATCATGTAAAAACCTGAGGACTCCTTTAGATATACTGTATGATTACCTTCAGAGCTAAACTAAATCATATGAAATTTAGAATGCTTGAAATCTCACTTAATCCTTATGTTATAACAAGACCTCTAAAAACCACACTGCCACACTACTGTTTGATCCACTGTGTGGAAAGAGGACGTATCCCACCCCCCATAACCTCCTCACCCACCCCCCTCCTCTGAATGAGACCCGGCCAGCCTGCTTTGTTGTGTTTTCCACATGGTTGGACGTCCTGTTGTTTCAGTAACAACAAAGGTCACAGTGCTGGAATGAAGCTGGCTTGATGTATAGTTTGCTGCCAAGGTGGCTCACACAAAAACATAAATTAACAAAGCTGAGGCTAAAAAAAACCAAATAAATTAATAAAATCAAGAATTTGCTTCTCTTTTACTCCTCAAACTTCTGATAAATGTTCCTCCAAAAGGTGTTTTCTTTGCCCATGTGGCAGCTGAAAACTTTGGCTGTGTCAGTTTTGGAGCAGTGGCTTCTTTTGTGGATGGCAGCCTCTCCATCCTTGGGGATGTTCCAGCCTTCAGGGCAGGCTGGTGGATTAGAGGAACGATGCTGGTTTCCTAAAGTGCTTGTAAAATACTATGAACTGATGATACTGCAATATCTATTTCTTTCTAAAGGACTTCAAGAGACATTTCTGACTTGTGTAAATGTACAACCTTCTACTCAGGACCAGACTTCCCATTGTACACTGTTCAGTCCAAATGGTTCAATCAAACAAATTATGTTTGGACAGAGAATCTACCACCTGTAGCAGAAAGTTAACAGGACAATCTAAAGATTGCATTCATATTAAACATATTAAAACGTGTGCACCAAATTCAATCCTTAGTTACACTTTAACATGTAAAAAGAACAGTTTGCAAAAATGTCTGAAAGCTCGTGGTCAAAACCTACACAAACATGCCTGTACTATAGTTCTGCAAAACGTTTAACAAAGGCAGACCTGAGAAACTAAATCCTGACCTCACTGCCACCTGGTGTTGCATAAAGAAACAACCAAAGATTTTTTTAGAAAACACTTCAATAGCCTGTAGGAGCATTTCCCCCAGAAGGAAATAGCCAGGATTCTACTTAAAATGCATTTAAGCAGACTTTTTTGTGTAAAAAAAGTCAAATTTTTGCTCAAATTGCCATAACGCTGCCATTAATGTGAAAATGCAGACTTCTGTCAAATATAAAATTACAGTTGGTATGAGAGTGACATTTACAATACATTTGACATAAAATATTTTATTTATTTTAAAATTTTGAAGGGCCTTATTTGAATGATTACCAGTTATATGCTGATGTCAATGTTACTAAGCTTTACTGTACTTCAAAATCATAAACTTTATATATATTTAAATGGACATGATCTGAAAGGTGAAGCCAGTGTGAAAGTACCTTAAAATGATCAGCAGGGGCAACACCGATGAATAGAATAGAATAGAATAAAATAGAAAATTCCTTTATTTGTCCCACAATGGGGAAATTTCAGTGTGAGCATCTGTCATGCTCCATGGCAGAAGTGGGTAATTCAATTTTTTAAGGGGCCACATGAGAAACTGGAAGTGTTGTGGAGGGCTGTACCAATAAGATGAACTCAATTCTGCTCAATAATAATTTTATCTATTTATAAACTGCTACTGGTCAGTGGAGATGCTACAATTGGGCCCTAATTGTGACCTCTTGGGGAAAATAAATTGCCCACCTCCATATCCTTAAGTTATCAGTTACACCAGTTCCTAGTGAATTCATGGTCTCAAGTTTAAAGTCTTATTCAATGATGCTCATTTAGATAAATGATAATTTATCTAAATTATCATTTAGATAATTATGATCCTATTTGAGTAAGAGAGGATGCAAAAGCATAGCAACCTTTTGATTTTGACCATTTGAGCGTGGACACTCCCTGAGTCTATCCATCAGATCAACCCCGTGTCTCTGGTTTCAAAAAGCTAAGATGATGACAGCAAAAACACAAAGCTGGAAACCAGTGGTTTTAAATAAAGGGCTAATAAACATCAAACTGACAGGACACATGTTGTTAAATTGGCCTTTAATGACACTAATTTGATTCATCAGATGCTGCATTAGTAACTGGTCCTTTTTTTTTTCAAGCGTGTAAAGATATCTTTTGCATGGGTTTGACTTTGGTTTCGGAAAGGCTCAGAGTTTTGAACCAAACAAGGCTTCAGGTTTTCACTTTCAGTCTTCTGTAAAATCCATGAACAAAGTGTTACATTAAAACCTTATTAATACTTCCAAAAGACAAAAGAAAATGTGTTTAAGTAGCAAAAAAGTGAGGATCAGGTCATCACAGACATCAAGAACCAAATTTATATGAAAAATAATGTGTCATAAAGGGGAAAAAAACAAAAATAAAAACCGCTGACCTTGATAGCACAGCTCAGCATTTCATCCATTAGTGAAGAGGTGAAAATAATTAAAATAAACCATATGAGTATTAGAAAATGTGAGCCACACATGATCTCATGTCCTCAAAATGGCCAGAAATATAAATGAAAAACTACTGTTCCCTTTGACAATCCTACAAGTCCAAGATACTGAACTAGATTTTGACAATGAAAGGCAGAAACCAGGAAACAAACTTTGTGGCGTTCTCCAGGGTTCTATTCGAGGACTCCTGCATCTTTCACGCAATTGCAGGCTTATTTTCATCGAGGGACCATGCCTGGTGGCACAATGTTTGTTGTGTTACAAAGAAAATAAAAATACAAAGAAACGCTTCATGCAAGGAGCTGTGAAAGGTTTTAAATCATACTTTTCCAAAACAATACACAACAGAAAACATTTTCACATCCATACAGTACATGAGTGACTTGTTTATCTTACTTAAATATGACTAACAAACCGCTTTGTGTTTTGTTTGAATTCAGCAAAAGTATAAGAAATTCAGAAATAACAAATCAAAACAAGAACAAATGAATATTTATTTAATTTCAGGAGAACATTTTGACCGAAACGTTAGCACATCATTTACCACAATGTTATGAGAAAGGGTAAAACCTAGTTTTGCATCATCTGCTAACATATAGGATTTTTCAATCAGTTCTTGATTTTTCACACTTCTGTATCCAATCATGTTTTTTAAATACATTTGGGAGCATAGGTAGACATTTAAAGATGACACAATTTCTTCTGTCTCAGATAAGATATTCAAAGAACTTGTATGACCAGACTTTGTATGTGGCGTAAACCTCAAACCTTCTGAGTGAAGTTTTCAGGGAAAACTCCTTTGGCTGAAATATCTTTCTTCTGTGACCAGTGAGACTCCTTTACACCCATAAGCCAGCCATCATCCTGCAGATAGGTGGAGTACAATCAAACGTACAAATATACAGTACGAGTTAAAAACCATTTATAGAAACCAAACTGTTTTAAAAACCCTAGTACGAGATTATGCTACAGAGAACACAAAACATCAAAAAGGGATAGTGGGGATGCATCTCTACCAGTATCAAATGATGGCTATTATATCCCTACCAATATTTCTGATTGAAATAACACACAAATATCATGCTCCACGGAACACAAACAGTTAACAACATGCAGAATTCCCTCATGAATACATGCTCTGGGGCCGTGGTTGCTACCATGTCAGCAAGTACATCTGCAATAAGTGTTGCAAACCAAGTGGTTCGGGACAGATCCACTTAAACTGACCTGTTCATCTGGGTTGTCAAAGGCCACAACCAACACAACATCTCCCATCTTCAGTTCCAGCTCATCACCATCAGTGGCAGCATAGTCGTGTATCGCTTTCACCTGGAGCAAAATGTAAAAAAGTAAAAGTTTTATCTCAATCTTCTGAAGTCTGTAAAACAGGATCTTGTTAGAAAGTGCATGATGTCACCTTCCTTTAACGGAGCATAAAAAAAAAAGCTTAAATCACCTTGTAGAGGAATCCTGGGGGGAGTTCACTATCTGAGCCATTGGTCACCGCACTCTGTATCAAAAATACACAAAAAAATCCAAGTCTATTATTCAGGAAGTGTAGGAAATGCTCCATTTAGTTGATAACAAAAACTGGAAGCACTATAAAGAAACAGGGAAGGAAAGTAGAAGAAAAGAGTAGAAGTTCAGCTTTGTAGGGGGGTTTCACCAGATTTTAGGGATCCTGGACTATATGGGACCCAAATGAGGTCCCTATCCATCCAACTCTACCTGGGTGTACTCATCATCACCCCAGCCACCCTGTCCCACATCGGCACCATCATTATTCCAGTTGGGCTCGGCGCAAGACTGAGCCGCGTAGCCCGCGTCGTCGTTCCAGCCCTCCTCACCCGCTGCTGTCTCTGCCTCATCCCAGCTGGGCTGGGTGTAGCTTTGGGTGTTACTTTGGCTGTAATCCCATCCACCTTGGGCTTCCTCTGGGTACTGGTCATCATCATACTCCTGTTCCTGCTCTGTGGCAGTGTGTTCCCGCTATAAAGGTCAAGGGTTGTGGAGCATTGTGGCAGGTTTGTAAGCATAAAGGTGGGGTATGTGTATAAATGAGGGTACCAGAGGAACATTTGGGTTTAAGAGGTATAATAAAAGTCATGACCCAGGGTTGTGCAGGGTATTAAAAAGCCAAAGGAAGGAGGTTTTAGCATGAAAGGAAGAAATGGAGAGCTTATTTTACAGCCCATAAAAATAGAACAACGTAGAAAAAATGTGAAGCTGTAGTTTTTTTTTAAGAGAACCCTTAATTAAACCCATGCTTACCCATGAGTCCCATGATGGCGCCTTGGGTGGAGCAGTAAGAAACAAGACAACCAGTGAGACTGATGTGTACAAACAGTCTTTTTCATTACAAAAACTGTTGATGCACTAATCAATTATTCAGCTTTAATTTACTCAGAAAACAGTGACTGGTTCTCCCGAGGGTCATGATGCAAGAGCCCTGGGAGAACCAGTCATTGTTTTGAGCTGAATCTGGTCAGCCATTCATGGCCTTTAAAAAGATTTGGCTGGGCTGAATCTGAGCAGAGTACAGCCCTATACACTTCACAATTCATCTTGATGCTTCTATCAGTAGTCACACAATCTGCATGCAAACTGGGGCTGAGTAAACTTCCAAAGACGTGAATTGAAGAGGTTAGAAAATCAGAGATGCTTCCAAATGCAACCCCCCAAAAAAACACCAATAGATTGCATTTACATGCAGTCAGATAACTCTTTTTTTTTTACTTATAAGCTGATCAGATTTGGTTCAAGCAGCCACACTTAAAGACTATCACTGGCAATTATAACTGCAGCATTTCTGAGCAATATCCAGGGTCTTTAATTGGAGCTACAGTCATGCAGAAAAGGACCATTTTGCAAGTTTAACTGGTGCAAAATCCCTTATTTTTTCACCATTAATTTATTTAACTGCATGTAAACACAGTCCTTTTACCTTATCAAAACATGCCCACCTGGGGAGCTGGACAAGTAACAGGCTGTAATAACTCCACATCCCAGTTCAGCAGGTTCACCCCTGACCAGGGCTCACTCTGCTTCACACACACACACAGACACACATGCACACACACATACATGGGTGTAAGTCCATTTTAGGAGGGTTTAGACATCTGTGGTTAATCAAATATTTCAATGCAGTAACTCAATTGATGCTGAAGCGTTTTAGCCAAGTGACTCCCCGAGTGTAGGCTGCCGTCCCCTAGAGGACCTAAAATTTACTGTAGGTGGGTGATGAAGGGTACTTAACAATGAAGATGTCTGTAATTTAAAACTTTGTAATTCATCACTATTTATGGTTTTAAAGAGCAAACTGTTTCCTTTTTCATGTGCCTGCTGAATTCTCTTTGGTCCAGGTGTCTTCCAATTGGATCACTGTCACTGTTTCAGTTTACTTCCTGTTTTATTTTGAAGGTTTGATTGTGGAGTTTTTACCTTCCCATCCTCATTAGAGCTTGAATATGTGCTTCTTATTACCTCAGTCTTTATCAGGCAGTTGTAGTATATGCCCTGGTTTTTCTTGTTGGCTCTGTGTTTGAATTTAGGGTGCCATTTCGACTCCCTAAAAAGTTCAACCTAGTTTTCTATCTGCATCTGAGTTTGTTTGTTTTTTGTTTTTTTTTCTCTTGAACAATCTCTTTAGAGTGTGAAAATGAAAAAGGGATTCACTTGATTTTCAAAGATAACTCTCATGTTAAGAAAATTAACATGAATGAATTTTGAATGAGATTTGGGATGCGGCGTTCCTCAAGGCTTTATCTTCAAGCCTCTTCATTTTCTCACTCAGATAAATAAAAACTCAAGTTTCTTGTCATGAATAAAATGGAAAACACACACATCAGTGTACTTAATTCATTAGTAACTTAATCTTCCCATTTTGCCTGACCTCTTGTAGTCTGACAAGGTATTACTGCCACTCTGCAGGTAAGTACAGTCATACAGGATTTTTTTTTACCCAGGATGTAGAGATTGTGCAGTCTGACCTGTGGCGACGTGGTTGTGGAGTCTGTGTTAGTGTCATGCACGGAAGGCTCATCCTCAAACGGGCTGACATTTTGCTGTTGCTGGCTTGGAGACGGCGTCAATCTGGGCGGTGGTGGACCAGGCCGCTGCACATCCAGGAAGGGTTTAATCGGAACCGCACAACAGCGAACATGTATACATGCAAAAGCAGTGATGGAAACACAGTTATGGTAGTAAACGCAGTGAATGCTTGTGTATGTGTGTGTGTGTGTGTGTGTGTGTGTGTGTGCGTGTCTCAATATGATGTTGATTTACTGGTTAGGGAATTAATTTTCTCATAATCTTGTTTGTTAGTGCTCATTAGTAAATGTTAAAATCCAACTGACAATAAAGTACAAATACATTCAGACAATAAATCTTTAAAGACCAGGACAAAAGACATTTTAACCACATCTTGAAGTTGATTTTTAAAGCAAAGTGTATATCAAAACCCGTCAAGGATTTGTTGCTTACAGAAAAAGAAAATAAAAACAACAAAAAATTTAAAAAACAATGTCATTTATCTTATTTCTCCATGTTCTAAGATGTTGCATGATATGAAAAGTATAAGGAGGCATGCTGAGTATACTTTCTCAGGGTGCTGTTTAGTGTTTTTTTGTTGTTGTTTTTTTTTTACCTTTGGTGCTGCGCTCGCCGATTCACTGTGGTTGGCTTCCTCACTGAAAGAAGAGAGAAAGACATGAAGAAAGAGGAAAACATTAGGAGAGGTTGACAGATGGAGGGTGGAGCAGGAAATTACTGAGTGCCATTTCAATCACATGCAGTTTAAGTTTTGTCCACACGAGGGCAGCAATGAACTTCAAACAAACTTGATGTGCGTTCAAAAGCATGCGCATGAAAACAGACTGTGGTTATCAGTTTTCAAACAACAGAGACAGAAAGCAGTGAGTCTGTTTAAAAATGTCGCAGCTTCTTTATAATTACAAACTGTATACCTGTATGGCCAGAGTAGAGATGGAGGGATACCCTCAAGTAGTTCCTTTTTTAAAGAAAGTCTTGATATGCGAACAAGTTACAGGTTCAGATCCAGACTGGCGGAGGCATTTAGAGGCTTAGATTAATGCTTTTATATTATATAGATATTTACATTCTTCTTCCAGGTGAGGGCATCTTTTTGCAGATGACGTGGTCTTATTATTAAGTTACAACAGCCAGCTCGCACTGGGGTAGTTTTCAGCTTCATGCGAATGAGCACATCTAAGTCAGAGACCACAATTCTCAGCAGAAAATGGTGGATTGCTGGAGGAGTTTCTGCTTCAAGTGGAAGTTAATGTATCTTGAGGTCTTGTTCACGTGTGAGGAAAGAATGGATGAGAAGAGACTGACAGGTTGGCACAATTTCTGAAGTGATGGAGGAAACTCTTTTCAGCCACTTGTATTCGCAGCCACATCCTTTTTATCACTACTCAGAGCTCATGACTACAGGTGAGCAATTATAGGTATAGAGCTGCTGCCCAAGTATTTCAGCATCCTGTTAGTTTTTTGTGTCAGTCAGAAACACTTCTGTTGTTTTCTGTGCTGTTTAGAGCCCACTTGTCCATTTGGTTGTCTTTTGTGTTGCATTAGTGCATTGAGCTGTCGGGCATCTCGTATAATTCCACTTCATGCAAAACTACAGACTGTATATGAAAAATGGACGTATCTATTGTAAAGTCAACCACTAGTTAACCAAATCCCGTAACGAGCATGTACACGCTCATTGGCTAAAGAGGGCGCCCACACACTAAGAGAATAGCAGCAATGTAACGGCAATAGGCCAAATACCAACTTTCGACGAGAACCGGGCGGGTCCTGAGTCAAGATTTTCTGAACTTTGAGGCAAGTGACGACTGACTACTTGCCTGGATGATACTGCTGAATGACAAATGAGGGTGTGGTAACTACATTAGAGGGTTACTTCCAAACCTGGAACATCCACTAGTGGGATACCAGCAGCTACAGTGATACTTTATGTGACCATCTCACTAACTCAAAATTTCATTTTCACAGACGTTTCAGTTGGTAGGTGGAAAAGTTTAAGATAACAACCCAAAATTTTAACTCATAAATGGCAAAAAAAAGTTTTTTTCCAGTGATGCAAACAAAATTCCATATTCTTTCCACAGACTTCGACGTAACCGCAAGTCTTCTTGCAAGCCCTCTTGTGGTCATTCGAAAGAATGCAGATCAGGAAGCTACAACAGACATCTTTTATATACAGTCTGTGGCCAAACTCCAGCACGTGCAATATTTTAATCTTGAGACATGAAGCAGGTTGTCACATAAAAAAACATTCAAGCTTGTTTTGCACCGGGTGAGGTCTTAAAGTGCAGAAGATTTTACCTCTTTGCACAGTCTCCCATCTGTGACGCTGCAGCAGCACCTTTTCTGCAGCAGGATGCATCATGATGGGCATTACTCTTATTTGACGATGAATATTTTTTTACTTATTTATTTTTTAAATGACTATTAAACTTACTTGATCTGCCTCTGCTCCTCCAGTTTGGTCATGATGTCGTTCAGGTTTTGGCTGAGCTGTGGAGACGCACAGAGGACGTATCAGTTACAAACCCATCAAAGTACTGCATACATTAGTTTGATCGGTCACATGTGATCAGTTTGACTCACTTTGCTCATTTCTTTGTGAAACTTCTCCTGATGACCTGCCAGGCTCTGGAATGCGTTAACATAGATGCCAACACGCCTACACGCACACACACACACACACACAAACACAAACACACACTCTCTTAAAACATTCAATCTACAGTGTCATAAAAGATTTAGAAGAAGAAGAGGATGGTTTCTGACCTGTCCCACAGCGCTGGAAGCTCATCTTGTAACTCCACATTCAGCTCCTCAAAAATCTTTTGAGCTCGGCCCAAGTCCTCCTCCGCCTACAGACACACACACACACACACACACACACACACACACACACACACACACACAGTGAATAATGGTATATTTTCATGTCTTTAACACATCTTTAAATAGAGAGTTGTCCATAAGCACACAGGCATGCAGACAAACATACAGGGTTTCATACGGGAGGGGTCAGATGACACAAGAAGAATGCAAACACTTTTGCTTGGGGGTCAAATTAAAATTACGGTCTGCAGACATGATCAGCAGTGTCATTTCCATGAGTAACAACAACCTGCATTATTTTTAAACAAAAAAACAGAAAAACCTTTAGTAGAGAACTTTATGAGACTTCTGCTTCTCAGCAGATTTATGACTTCAGCGAACACTTTCCTTTACGGTTTATGGTCTCAGCCGCTGGTTTCAGGCCATGCTGAAGAAAATACAAAATTAATTTTTTAAATTATGACCTCTATTAGAGTCAGAAAGGAGAATTATCTGGGCTGTGCTAATTTTCAAATAATTTGCAAGTCAGCGGGCAGTTCCACAGTTAGATCCACCCAGAGTTTGTCACACCACCGTCTTGGTTTCAAAACATCAGGTGGCGACCAAAATATTCAGATGGAGGGTACTTTCACATGTACACAGGCATTTTTTTTCTAACTCTATAGAAGCCTGGCCTATCAGAAGCCTACAAACAATAATGAGGTGCACAGTCTGACATTAGAAAGAAGATAAACGCTTCAAAAATGATATTAAGTGGCATCACTTGATGCCTCTCTGTTCGCGTAGACTTTTTAATCACATGAAAACGTCACTTTGCCTTTGGTCACTTCAATTTTATTACAGTAAAATATTTACATAATAAATTTAAGAATTAAACTGCTAGATTCAGGTTATATTCAATGGAACATGAGGCTCAGTTTGGAAATGGTCTTTGTTAGATTATCTAAGATATGCTCACTGGCTGAAAACTTGTCTGTCACAAGTTGCTGTGAAAAAACTCCACCAATCACAATGCTGATCATGTTAAAGCCTGCGGAGGACCTGGTTAACAGTTTTGCAGGTGTGGAGGGGGAGTCAGTGATGAACCAGAGTTTCACCTGGTTGAAGGAGAGGTTAGTCTGAGCCACCTGGTGGGCTGATATCAAACCCTGAGCCCAGCTGGGAGCCGCCATCTCCAACAGGGCTGCTGGCTAACCACACACACCATGCAAGAGACAGAGAGAGAGAGAGAGAGAGAGAGAGAGAGAGAGAGAGAGAGAGAGAGACAAGAAAAAAGCAAACAAGAACAATTCAAGACAAATTCAAACATGTTAATGAGGATTTAGTGAGTGAGAGCTTCAATGACTTTGACAAACAGTTAAACAGTAGTTTGAATATTTTGAATCAAGGTGGTGTGAAGAACAGAATTTTTAAACACACACACACATAATATAAAGGACCAGTTCATGACAACGGGTCATGCCAAGGTGCTTTATGTTCTACATTATTAGAGAGTGAACCCTAACATCAGCTGATTTCCTTATCAGCAAGCACCTGGTGACTGTGGGGAGGAAGAACTCCCTTTTAACAGCAGAATGAGGCTGAAGGAGGGGCAGATCATCTGCCTAGACTGGCTGGAAGGCAAGTCAGTATGTGACTACAGAGAAGTACTTTCACCCCTGAACAGGATCTCTGCAAACATGGATGAAATAGCGACATAATCCCTCGGGCCAAATCCGGTCATATCATAATTTATGGTCTCTGACCTGGCACTTCCTGTTATAGTCAAGTTCTGTTAATGTCTCTGTTGGATTCTTTCTTTCTCCAACACGTGACAGGTTGATGGTATGATGAAAAAAATCTCAACTGCAGATGGATGTTGAAATTGTTTCCATGTATAACAGAGGTCCAGTCAGTCAAAGCAATACAATTTTTAATACAATTTAATACAATTTTTTTAAAAAGAAAATCCCTGTTTTAAAAAATATTGTATTAAATGGTTGTGACCTGACAGATGCGCAACAATAAACTTTGATTTAAACATGCTCAAACACACAAACTGCCAACATAAACGCACACTCTCAGCGGTGGTTACCTTGGCGATCTTGGCCTCGTCCTTCTTTTTGCCTTTCTGCAAGGAGGCGAAGTGATGGCGGGCGCTGTCGAAGTCCACCATCTTCCTGTCGCGCTTCGCTATACGAGCCTGCAGGAGAGCCCAGCTTTAAACATCTTCAATGGGTTTAAAATAGTACAGAACTGTGCACGTCATACCAGTGCCCAAATATATTTAAAACACTGTTTTATTCAGACATTTTGTGAAAAACCAACATGTGCACAGTCTCTATGTATTGTTTCTGTCCTGTTTTCCTATTTTTCAGAAACACACACTCACCTTGATGTCAGGAAACTGAGACAGGTATATATCCATGCTCTGCAGAGATTTGTCCGTGACGTTCTGGTGGTACTCTAACCACAGAGAGTCTGTGTCCTGAAACAACACATTAACACAACTGGCATTTAGACAAAACCTGTTTCTTCACTAAAACCATCTTTACAAAGAGTGAAAAATTTAAAGAGGTCTGAGTACTTTCCATGCCCACTGTAAGTGGGCCACAGCACTTGACTTTGGGAACCACAGACCTAGACCTATGAACTGCCAGCTTCTTGGGCTTGGAATATCAATTCCCAGCAGTTCCTGGAAGTTTTCTGTGCTTCCTTTAAATTCTTTAAGTTAAATTGCACGTTAAGCCACAATTTCCAGTGCTGCTTACTGAAGGACACTGCTGTTTTGCAGAGTGTTTGATTGTTTAGCACAATTTTGTGGTTGTTTTGCCTGTTTTAGTGGTTATTGGTTTGGTTATGGTGTGCAGTCTGTTGGTTGATGTACATGTGATAGATACAAGATTTTAATACACAAATAATACACAGCTATTACATATTCATTACCAACTGTAATAAAGTGATGCTAAATGTTTTTAAGACAGGTACTCTGGGTTGTTATTGGCTATTTAACTACACAGAGTCTACTTTAAACATGCCTACTTCCTGTCCTGCAGAGCTGCACCAACATGTCCCACAACAACCACCAGAATGAGTTTTAAGTTTTCACATTCCCTCAGTTGTCTGATTAAAAACTCAAGATCCCCCTCAGTCTGCTCATCAGTCTGAGCTTTATGGTAGGAGTAAAGACATTTTCTCTCTGTTCTGGTTCCTAAAACAACCCATCCTGATTGGATCTGTGGGACACACAAAGTTTACTGCATTTTACCTCCAGGTTACTGTCCAGCTCCTTCTCTATCATCTCCTTCAAGGTGGAAGGAGAGAGGCATGCAGTTAGGAAAGAGAAAGTAAGAGTATTGGGGGAAGGAAAAGGAATGAAAAGACAGTCAAGAATGATTCACACACAAAAACTTTTTCAGACTTGAGAGAAAAACAGCAATGTATAGAGGACCATAGCTACGAACAATACAGAATTAATTAATTAATTAATGAATAAATAAGGATTATTAGAAATAAAGAAATAATACTAGATTTTTTTTTATTTTAGTTCATTTATTATAGTCAAGTCAGTGAAATAATGTAGTGCATTTAAACACTTTGATTTAAAAACTTTGACCAAAGTGCTGCACAGCAAGTACAGTTATCAAAGAAGCAATATCAATAATTTAGGAGCAATAAAAAACAAATCCAATTAAAGATTATTACTTCTATTATTTTTCCTTTTATTTCTCATTATTTTTTAAAAAATTATTTATTTACATATATGTTTGTTTATATTAGGAATTTTTTTTATTTTTAAGTACAATTTAATCTTTAAAAAAAAGGCAACCATTTCTGCTGTGACCATTGATCAAAATAGATGAAAATTAAAAATAAATATATAATGACACATTTTAAAGAAAGCAGAGCATATTTCCTGTCTCACCTCAGCCAACGAGTCCATCTCCTCTTTGCCAAACCAGTCGGGTTCGTACATGTCAGCCAGACAGTCCTGCAACCGCCGTGACGCATCGTGCATCGCTGAAACACAAACAGTTAAACACACAGTTAATGCACAAATAAGATGATCACCCAAAAGTTGTACCTGTTCAGAAAAAAATTATTTGCACACTTGATTGTAATTTTGTATCTTGTTTTGCATGTCTCTGTGGTAATGTCAGAGGCTTTAGCCTATACCTAGTCAAACTGACATGTTTTAGTCTGCCACATTTAGTTTACTGAGAAAATTTTACTATACAGCAAATTTTTTATTTAAATTAATAATAAAAAGTGTTATTTGGGCAACATAAACTCCTCGCAGGTCAATAAACCACAAAGACTGTATAAAAATTTAATACACTATAAGAAATGTGCAGCATGTTTTGGTTATAATTGACTTATAGCAGAAAAAAGTGATGCAAGCAAACTGTAGAGCTCAGCATCAAACACACTAGTCCAAACTAGTTCTTGTCCAACTTGCTGCTGAATGTTGAAGCACAACTTTTTGTCTTGAATCTAATCATTAGATGCACACTTACTTTTTAGTGCTACCAGGTAGCCTTTCAGGTCCTTCTGCAGTTTGGTGCCTTCTGCCTGAAAGAGCAAACACAGCTGGTCAAGATGAGCAACAACCAAAGAATTAGAGCATGTAGAAAAGCCAAAGCAGTTCAAAAAAGCAATGGAAAACAATAATGCACTACTGAACAAAAATTAAAGGAATCCCTTTTAATCTGAGTGTAGCATGAAGTCAATTACAATTCTGGGATATTGATCTGGTCAGTTAAGTAGCTGCTTTGGTGTTAATGAAATTAAAAACAGGTGCACTAGAGAGGCAACAATGAGACAAATCCCAAAACAGGAATGGTTTTACAGGTGGAGGCCACTAACATTTTTTCCTCCTCATCTTTTCTGACTGTTTAGAATTTGGCTAGGGTCAGTGTTACTATTGTAGCATGAGGTGATACCAGGACTCCGCAGAGTTTGCACAGGACATCGAACTCCTCCATGATGGTGCATCAATACAGAAGGTTTCCTGTGTCTACCAGCAGAGCATGGCGGAGATTCCAGGAGACAGGTAGTTACTCTAGGAGAGCCGAACAGGGTCATAGAAGGTCCTTAACCCATCCGCAGGACTAGGACCTGCTCCTTTGTGCAAGGAGGAACAGAACGATCACTGCCAGAGCATGACCAGTTTGATGGTGGGTCAGTGATGGTCTGGGGAGGTATATCCATGGAGGGACGTACAGACCTCTTCAGGTTAGGCAACGGTACCCTGACTGCCATTAAGTATCAGGATGAAATCCTTGGACCCATTGTCAGACCCTACACTGATGCAGTGGGTCCTGGGTTGCTCCTGGTGCACAACAATGCCCGGCCTCATGTGGTGAGAGTATGCAGATAGTTCTTGGAGGATGAAAGAATTGATCCCACTGAGTGGCCCCCATGCCTGCCTGACCTAAATCCAACAGAACACCTCAGGGACATTATGTTTCGGTCCACCTGACACCACCAGGTTACACTTCTGACTGTCCAGGAGCTCAGTGATGCCCTGGTCCAGATGTGGAAGGAGATCCCCCAGGACACTATCCATCCTCTCATTTGGAGCATGCATAAAAACATTGTAAGCATGCATACGAGCACGTGGGGACCATATAAACTACCATTTTCCTAACATGTTAACCAGTACATGATTTCCCCCCCCATTGATCTGATGTGTTTTCAAAGTGTTTGTTTAATTATCTTTTAGCAGTGTATATAAGAAATGTGATGCTTTAACGCCTTGGTTCCATGGTGAATTACACAGGAAGTAGCAGTTAAAGGGCCAAGAATGCTTGAAACATTATGACACTTGAAACACACATGACAAAAAGTGTAATGCTGTTTCCAAATGGGGCCAAATGATTCTATGTTGTCTCCTACAAAATTTTCAACAAAAAAGAACCCAGTGCTACGTGCTGCGTTGGTAGTCTCATGTAGCCTAAACCCAACAGGATGTCGTACTTTAATGAACCCCTGCTAGAGAATTAATTAGAATAAAGACCTTTGTAATATTACTTAAAACTGAAAATGATCTAAAAATAAAAGCTGTGGAAAATTACAAAAATTGTAACAAATCTGGCTACAATAGTACCGAGGTGATTTATTTATAAATTATGCAAATTTAAGGGTAAACAAAAACAAATTTAAGAAGATTATAAGACATTAACAAGTTGCAGTTTATGAGCTTTAGCAGAGTTAAGGAAGGTGAAAATGTCTCCTGACCATCTGCTTGTTGAAGTTAGTCACCATCTCCTCAAAGGCAACATCTCGGGTCTCATCGGCCTTGCCAAGTTTCTGCAAAACCTGTGGAGAAGACAAGAGGACACAGTGATTGGTCTATTCAGCCATTTTCTCTGCACCTATTTTAGATCTATAAGTGGAGATATGCAGAGGTCTATTTTCAGGCCACTGTCAAAGCCATGTGTCTCCTCTCAGTCTCTGTGGTTAACACCAGCTGTGTGTGTGTTGGTTTCAATGTGGACATCTGAGTTAAAATTTGGGTTTCATCTTAGATTAGGGTATTTGGGATTACTGAACGGGTCTACATAGCAACCCCAAGGATTTAAGGGGACCTGCGTTCCAGAGAATATGTTTTAATGGAAGACTTTAATGTCTTCCTGAAAAGCTGAAAAAAAAAGAAAAAGAAAAACACATACAAAGAGACAGGAAATGTCTACAAAACGCCATAAATTAACAACTACAAATAGATCAGAAAGATGCCAAACCCATGGCAGAAAGCAATGAGAAAGAAAATAAATGCAAACTGACCACAAAAAGAAAAAAACTAATACTGTAAATGGAACCAAATTGAATTAGCCATAAATTTACCAATATGAAAATCAAACAACTACAAACACACACAAAGGTACGAATTGAGTAGTACAGAAAATCCAGGTTTAACCCTGAAGTTACCCTCTGAAAGTTACACATACCCACCCAAAAAGCAAAATACACACCAATAATAAAAATATACAACTAAAAATAGACCTCAAATGGAGACACAAACCAATTAAAAAGAAGAACAGGAATCAAAATATAGTTGCAAAGCAGCGTAAAAGAGACAAAACAACCACAAGAAGAAGCAAACAGCTGAAACTAAACACAAAGTGAAGCAAAATGAGAGCAGTGTTCGAGTCTATACAAGTCAGAAACCTGCGGTCTCATAATACATCTGACTGTCGCATGAGTGACATCTTTAGAAGAACATTGACTTCGGTGCTGGCATTTTCTTAATTAGAGCAGAGTCAGCATGTGAGAGGTCAAAGGTCAAAGTCTTTGTGACCTGACCACACGTGATGTGATTTAAGCAAAGATGATATACAAAGATAATACAAAGATGAGAGAGCAAAAAAAAAAAAAAGAAAAAATAAAAAATTTTAAAAAAAAAGGAGCTACGTAATGTATAAAAAAGAAAGTTTTGAGTCTGCTCAAAGATGT
>VUQK01004139.1:15389-32614 GCA_015106715.1 Bujurquina vittata | reverse complement strand
ACAACCCCCCCCCCCCCAAAAAAAAAGCCCCAAAGAAAAACAAAAATCTACTAGAGCTCAGTCCCATTTACTATGGCTGTTATTTTCCTCATGCTCCACTGCTACACCTGATCTTTCCTCAGTGGTTGCCCTACCTGCCAAATTCCACGTTAACCGCTGCAAACATTTTGATAATAAAATGGATCAAATGAAGGTCCAGGCCCTCTCAGGTCCTGTGCCAGGTCTTTGCGGGATTTTTTTCCCTGTTTCTTAAGGACATGACTTTCAGATGATGTTGTTTTTCTGTAGTTTTTTAGGCCTGACACATCTTTTGTTCTCCACTTGTCCAGTTTCCTTAAGGACGCACTGCACGCCATGGTGAGATCTGCCAAGCGTTTAGCTAACAGCTCTTTGGGAATCACCTTGTTGGTGCAAAAATACTATTTTAGGACTGTGAAATTGTTTTATCTTTGACATTGATTCATAGGTCAGAGATAAGTGGCTTAACGGACAGAAAACGTTCCTGTGAAAATGGTCAGGTACAACCACTGGACTGACAATGAGCAAAAAAGCAGCCAAAGTCCTAAGAAAACCTTCAGAAAGCGTGGAGAACTATTGCTCAAGATCATTTTTTTAAAAAATTACAAGAAAATCTGGCTGCTGGGAAGCAGCCAGACTTCCCAGCAGTCAAGTCAAATGAGAGATGACTTGAGACTTTTGCACAGTACTGTGATCAGTGCCACCATATTTAGAATTTTTATATTGCTCAGATGTTACCACTTTACTGTTACAAGGTTACTATAATGTTTACAAAATGTTACTCTACTACTGCTAAATAATTTTGCCTCACTGGTGCTTTTAAATGTGTTTTCTAATCTTTACCCTTTGTTTCATTCTAGTATTACACAGATACTAGAACTGTTAATATTGACATTGGTTATTTGGTAATTACTTGGTATTAATTATTAGTCTTTATTGTCAGAGAGTGCCCCACTATTACCATGTTTTATGGATCTATAATATTAAATGCTACCAAATCAAGTAAACCCCCCCCCAAAGGATCTTGTTTGATGTTGCAGATTTTGTCAAAACTGCTGGCTGTAAAATGCTGTAAAAACACTTTAACATTCAGCATTACGGCACTCCGAAAAGTTCCTGAACCTTCAGACGTTCAGCTGCAAGGTGATGTAAACATTGGTAAGAACACTCCCCCTAATCACCCCTATGACCCATCTACTTTCCATGAAAGTGTAGGAGCCGCTGAACTCGCAAGGTTACTGAATAATCTTGCAGCAGCTTTTAGAGCCTTGTTAAATCCCAGTGTGCCAAATGGAGAACAGTGGAAGGAATGGAGAAAATTGCTCTACTGCTGATTTTTGTTGTCGGCCTAAGCCCTGAGACACTCACTCACTTATCTTTTTTTTTTTTGGAGGCAAACAAGAAGTTTTTCTGGACCACTCAGATGTGTGTATGTAAGAATTCATTCTCAATTAAAGACAGCCCTGAAAGACATTTTAGTCGGATGGTTCTTGTGGTCAGAACATGCCTCATGCCATCATAAAAGGCCTCCAAAATTCCTGCATTCTAGAGCAAGAAAATCCTATATACCACCGACTCAGGGAAGTTTTTGATTGTAAAATGATTACCCTTGGCCTTTTTTAGACCCTCTAGTTCCTCTGGAGAAAATGCATGTAGAGTTCCTCAAAAGGTTCTTTCAGGCATGTTACAGTTTCTGCAAGGATCTGCTTGCGTTTGAGTGATGTAATTGGCCATTAACCCTTTCAAGGTCGCCTCCTGGTGCACTTCTGCACTGCTGGAACATTTTCATCAGCTTGTAGATCAAATAAAGCAGCTAATTCAATGACAGGCGTTCATGTCTTGATTTATGAATTTTGGTCTTCTTAAACCCCCAGATGTGCGTGGCCGTATTAAGTCGAGATGATGCCAGCTGCTGTGTGAGGAGAGCCAGACAAGTACAGACAAGTCGAAGCTGAATTTTTGAAGTGGAGGAAACACAAAGTGAGTGGTTGATGAGAGAGAAGAGGGAGAATGTGAGCGCTAGCATCTACTTTAGACGCAATAAGACAGGTAGTGATCATAGGTAGAAGAGTGAAAGCAAAGAAGCTGGACCTACAAGAAATCAGTGTTTCTATCACTGTTGGAGTCCATTTTCTTTTTGCATTTTTTGGGGGGATGTTTTTCCCTTTATTTGATGGCACAGTTAAGATTAGACAGGAAAGCAGGGAGAGAGAGTGAGGGAATCTAAACCGGCCTAAAAACGAAGCACAGATAAAAGTAATTCTGACATCGTGCCAGTGGTAGAGGCTGCTCTTTGATATTTCAAGAAACTCTGATTCTGGAGCTTTCCAAAGGGGGACATTTCCCTGTGGCCCGAGGGTCACTTTGACCCACCGTGAACAGTCAAATTCACCAGCAATTAGACAGCAAAGAGACACGAAATGACAGGCTTCATGCTCTCGCCGCCACACTGTTAGATGTGTTAATGAATGATATCATATCCTAGAAAATTTTAAGTGATGGCTAAATAGCTCCTCTTAGATTGACCAAAAAGCTGACTGATAGTACTACTGGTCTTTTAAATGTTTCTATATTAGACATCCAGTGATGTTAAAGTCTTTAAATCCTCATCTGTATGGCTATAAATAACACAAAGGGTTTGCCTACATGGCCTGGGATGAAGTCGGATTCCTGGCCTGTATTATTATTTCAGTCTGTCCCTTAACACGACCTTTTTTGATGCTTTCCTTTGAGGAAAGGAGCCACCATGGAAAACATGTATTAATCACCTAAAAAGCTGACCTTTATCACACAGGAAAGGCTCAAACTGTTAAAAGCTATTAAGCTTCCAGCTGCGATTGCCAGCAGTAACAAATCAAAGCTTAGAAGGAGGAAGAGGTCAGTCAGACTGAGCCTAAAAGTTCAGTTCAGGGCTGGGTTATGGTGTCTCAGGTGTGTTTCCAGACCCTGCTTTTAAGAGCATAAATAATCCAGGTGAGGCGGAAAAGTTATCAATAAAAGTAAACGACACTGATTTAACTGCAGAATCAGCGCCACCTGCAGGTTATCTTGAGGGTGCCTGCAAGCTCAGTGAATACATGAATAGTTACCTGCTTCTAGACCAGGGGTGTCAAACTCATTTTACACTGTGTGTCACTCACAGCCAAAGTTGATCGCAAGTTGGTCAGACCAGTAAAACCATTGCCTACTAAAAAAATCTCTAAATTGTTCGCCTTGTGTCTCAGTTTTTTTTTCCTACACTGTAAAGAAATGCTGCTGTAGTCAATTAAAGAAAACCTGTCAGGCTGTTTGGGGGGACACTTAAAGAGATAAAGGTGTAAAACTGGCTGTTGTCATTTAATTAAAAAAATAAAAGTTTTCTGATTTTTCACAGAAAATGTGTGTTGTTGTTGTGGACTGACTGTAAAAACAAACTTAAACGACAACAACAACAAAAAACTGTATAGTAAATCATTTAAAGCTTTTTGTTATTCAGTACAATAAAAAATAAAACAAGAACTTTTCTGTAATTTAATATGATTAACAATAAAAAATAGCCCTTCAAATTCCTTTTATTGGTTTATCTATTGCTTATTTACTTTGATGTCTAAGAGGCCATGGGTGACATTCTTATCAGTAAGAAGAGAATAATAAAACTGATACAAGTACAGTCAACAGTCCAAAATTTATGCCATTCTTATTAACAGTGTTCACATTTTCCAAAGCCAAACAGTGGGCCGGATTTGGACCCTTTGGTGAGCCTGTTCTGGCCCCCTGGCCTTATGTTTGACACCCCTGTTCTAGACAGATAAAATAATATTATCCCACACCAGGTTATGCTTTCGTTTTTTGGAACATCTTCCTCCTGTACTTCTGTGATTTGATGCACTCGCTCACCTGACTTGACGCTGCAGTGGATGTGATATTTGGACTCGTAGTAGACCCAGTCGAATCCGGCCTCCACTGCCAGTCGTGCCAACATGGCGTACTTGTTCCTGTCCCGGTCTGATGTGGTGATGTCCACCGCCCGGCCCTCGTAGTGCAGCGACTCCTCAGAGTGGTGGCCGTCCTCGTCCCAGCCCTCGGTGACTCGCAGCCGGACCCCAGGCCAGAGGTTCATCACTGAGATGGCCAGAGAGTTCAGCCTGTCTTTGCAGCGCTGCAGCAGAGGAGATGCAGAGGATGCAGTTTCACTTCATTTTGCGTTTCGGGATGAATGAATTTTTTTTGTATGAATGTGTTTGTGTGTTTGTGCATAGCAGATTAAAGCCTCGTCATGTGCTGCTTCACAACTCTAAAACCAATCAGGAAAGTCCAGACTCTTCACAAAGACCCATTCTCCCTGCATCTGTGGACTTCACCAAACCCCCTTCACCTCACTCACCCCTCTCCCCCTTGTCTGTGGCTCCAGCCTGCTGTCACAGCTCGGCCCCCTGTTTGCACTCTGTGGTGAACGAACGGAGCCGGGAGTCTATGCTGGGGATGGATGGAGGGGGGGACTGTGAGGTTATAGGGTGGCTGGGTGGGGGTGACGGGTGGTGGCAGCTGCAAGAACAAGAGGTCCTAAGCGTCCCTCTAAACCTGGAGTCTGGTCAGGGTGAGCAAACAGGAGGTGAGAGGGCCTATTGAAGGACTCGCTCAACCGCCCTCCTGCTCCACCCCACACAAATCACACCCTCCAGCCTGCCCCGTTTATCTAATCCACACCCAGGATGCATTGTCAGGGCGGCGGCCATGATGTCTCAGGTGACCTCTCAGACACGCCAGGTTCAAGTTTTACAAAATGGTGCAGATTGGCTGTAAGACGACACTGATTCTGGTCCCAGTGGGAGTAAATTTAGCCAATGCCACACAAAGTTTTAAAGATGACCAAAAATGTTTTTGTTTCATTCTTCTAATTATTACATCACTAGCACTGATAAACTTTTACTTCCATAAATTTGTAGGTTTTAAGTAGTTTGGGTTGTGACCGAAAGAACAAGATCGCAATACAAGCGGCACAAATGAGCGTCCTCCAGAGGGTGGCTGGCCTCTCCCTTAGATAGAGGATGAGGACTGCAGCCTGTCAGGAGGGGCTCAAAGTAGAGCCGCTGCTCCTCCCCATTGAAAGGAGCCAGATGAGGTGGATCGGGCATCTGATTAGGATGCCTCCTGGGTGGTGAGGTGTTCTGGGCATGTCCCACCAGCTAGAGACCCTGGGGCAGACCCAGGACATGCTGGAGAGCAAAGTTCTGGATATTTGCCTCATTTAAAAATGTCTGCTTGTTTTCTCTAAGGAAGAAACATTTGCCCACTAGCCAGCACAACGACTCCTGGGCATGTTTAACTTTGAATCTTTCATTTAGTCGTGGTTGTGGACACTATTTCAGATGCTGTGCTTAGTCTGATGTGGCTTCCGGTGTTAGCCGAGGGCAGCGTAAAAGCTTATCTATTCCAAGCTCCTTGTGGTGATTCCCAGATGATGACCCGCAGATCTCGTTCAGCTTGTTGTTCAAATGTTAACAATCCAGAGTTCCTCTGTGTGGTGGACGGGGGGCAAAGAAAAACGGGGGTTTTTTTTAGAGCGCATCAAATTTTGCAGTGTAAATGTATGAAATTTTACAGCCAGATCATGATGATGATGTAAAAGAGTAGCTTCTGAGTCTGCAGTCTTTCTAATGACCACCAGGGGGTGACTCTTTTTTTTACAGAAAGATTTCTGACTGCATGGCAGTCTATGGGGAGAAGACCACCAGCTCTCTTGCTTTGCGAACTCAATAAAATCCCTCGTGATGAGTTTATGGGCTCAGTCTTTAGGTCTTAATTAATGCAATATGAAATTCTTTTTGAAGTTAATACATTTTGGTGCTCATTAGAGTCAGATGAGAATAGATCTGGGTATACTCATTGGCTAATGACTTGTTAATCAGAAGCTGTCCAGCTACTGTGCTGTGAGTGGTTCGACTCATTGTTTCAGCCACTGTGGAGGAAAATAAATACAACTTATTGACCAAACTGGAGAATTTTAGGCAAAATGCGCCAATAAAATAAAATATTTTGTGTACTTGGGTGATTTAATATCTTAAAACCGTCAGTCTAGTGGAAAAAACACCCCTCCACAATAACACTGGTGTGGCCAGCGAAAGGTTAAAAAGGCAACCTTTCTTCAGGTCATATCTGCTCTGATTTGGATCAAATCTGAATGGAAGGAGGAGGATTTGTTGGTTTTAAGTGGCAGAACTCTTATTAAATGAACTCTGTGTGGCCGTCCTGTCATTCCCCCCGCAGCCTCTGAAAGCGTCTCAGTGATGCAGCCTTTCATGAATCTCGGGCCCATTACGGCTGCAAACTGGGATTAAACCCCCATAAATGTCTTTTTTCCATGTTGGCTGTGATAAGAATAGCTCGCGGCTCGGTGGCCACAGATGCCTTTTCACAGGGTTCAGTGTGGATTTTTAACGTCTTGTGTTTTCCCTCTGCGGTCAGAGCGAGGAGCTGGACTTCATAAATCAGACGATAGATTTTGTTGGTTTTCCTTTCAAGGTATACGGATCGGCGGGGGGTTTCTGTAGGGGCGGTTTTAGCACCAAACCGCTGGCTGCACAAACACGGGACGCACAGGGCGACAACACGGGCTTATGTGCACCTCTGCGCTGCAAGAAGTGTCCCTCTGAGCAGGTCTTATGTGTCCTGTTTAAGTAAGATTAAAGGGACAAAATCTGCTTTAAAAAAAGGCGATGTCTTCACTTGATGTTCTCAATTTTGAAGCCACTAAATTATGCCTTTCGTGGATCAGTTTTTACGCATCATAACTCCAAATCATCCAGAAAATCAGCGCAAATTTATTAGACACAAGCAAAATAATTTCGCACTTTTTGGATTGCTTTACGTGTGATTTACAAAAGAACACACAGAACCATTAATAATGCAATTACACAGTGAATAAAGCGCAGTGTGGCTTCGCCGCTGAACAGTCGCGTCTGTATGCACGCAGCAGCCCAGCAGCGCCCAGGAAAAAGCGAATAAAATCTAAAGAGGCGGGGGAAAAAAATCCGTATAATTAAGGCTTCAGCACAAGTGAAGTGGGCTATTTTTGCACAGGAGCGCTGCGAAAAACAAACAAAAAAGTAACGCGGAATAGTAAAAGACAAACAGGACGCTGTCTCCTGCGGCTTAGGGCTCATAAATTGTGTGCAGGTCTGCGCCGTTGACGCTCAGCGGCTCCGAGTGCGCGCTGCAAAAAATGTCCCACTTGGAGAATACCTTTCGCCCAAGGTGGCGTTTACCCTCAGGGCAATTTTCTGGTGAGAGTGGCACCAGCAAGAGAGAGGGAAAAAAACTCAGCTGAGTCTGTTGATTTTGTAAATAAAACCCAATTAAACAATTACATCGGGTACATTCGCGTTAAGAACAAAATGAAATAACTCATCCACTCATTTGTTGCGTGTATCTGTACAGCCACCACATCTGGCTCAGTGCCCCAGCTCCAGCGACTCTCTGAGTCGAACATTTCTTGCAGCGTGCGCAGCGAGGTGACAGCTCCAGACCGGAGCGTGCGCTTTCATTCCCCACGTGGGTCTGTGGACATAAACGCTGCCACTCGGGAGGAAGCCCGCGGTCACAAGAGCCAGATATAAATACTTTATTCCTGGGGAAATTGGGAGTCAAATAAATTCCACGCGGGGCCACATCAGTGACGGTGTCGTAAAATTTTTTGACAGTCCAAAAGGCGACTGTTAACTCTGACCAGTGGGGCTAAAAACGAAAACGGTAAACATCAGCACACGCTTGACCCGGGCTCTAACCAAATACGACTTTTGGCTGTTTTTCCACCAAAAAACATGATGTAAAACAGAGGACATAGTGTTTTAATTAACGGCGACCGCTCTCTGTACATTTTTAGAAGGGGTTGCCCTCCTTTTTTTACGCATGAGCTGCCCACAGCCCTCTGAAACTCCACGCAGGAGCAGAAGAGGAGAGCTTTGATTCAAACCTCCACAATTCAGCCTTCGCTGCGTCAACAAGCCGCAGGCATTTCAGAATCGACTCGGGAAGGAGCTAATCAGCGCTTCCCAAAAGAAACCCACTGAAAGGAAAAGTCTGAGTTAACCTTGTAGTTTTCTTTTACCAATAAAAATACAAAAAAGTGGTTTCATAAAGCTGCTGTGATTTACATCGGTGACAATTTGGAGAAAATCGAGTTTAAAAACCTTTTCCGTTTAAAATTCTCTGCATGTAAATAATGAATATGGGAGGCTTAATTTTGTTGGCAAGACTGTTTTTCTTTTTGCAGCCCAGAGCTCTGAGTCAACAAGAAATGATAAGATAACAGCGTCCACGCTTAAAGACGGGGCAAAGTGCGTGACCGCTGCACAGAAATGCCTCCTTTAAGAGCCGGATTGACTAAAAGGAGTCAGGCTTAAAGGCACTGCGGCAGCCGCGAGGATTACCTGCGTCATCAGGCGGTCTGCACCTGTGTTCTCCTCATCCTTGAAGATGATGTCGGGGTTGTAGTTGGGGGTGAGCTCCTTGAAGCGCTCAGAGTTCCGGGTTATTTTCCCTTCGTATCTCCCGCTGGCTCCTAATGTTTTCTCGCCCACGTTGGGGGTGAACTGCTTGTAGGCGAGAGGGACCAGTTTCCGCGGTGGCCGCCTCTTGCCATAGCCTCTACCCGGCCCGCAGCCCTCGCTGACCGGCGACAGGAGAAAAGCGCACCAGGCGAGGCACGTCACCAGCGTCGGGAGCAGCATTCCGCCCCGCGGCCGGCGTGTCACCACCCCCCACCCCAGCGGCGGGAGGCCAAAATGTCACCGCTGTATTTCTGTTGGAGTGTCTCCCCCACGTGTGGGTTTCGCTTTGTAATTTTAGAGCGGAGATAATAGAGCAGGACTCATCCCAGAGTCCCCAAAAGTCGCCATTCCCGGCGCGTAAAAGTGGCCAGTGGGCCGCTGGAGACGAACTGGAGAGACGCGAACCTGTCCTCTGCGCTGCTGACGCACTCCTGTCCCCAGTCCACGCGGAGGCAAGGGCATAAATAGGCGAGGTGAGTTTATCTTGGCAGGCAGGTTCAAAGCTGCGCGTCTGTGTCGAAGCTGTGAGAAACGGGTTCAGAGACAGACACGGAGGCGCGCGGTGCGTAGGCTGGCTGCGCCTGTTGGGCACGGCGGTCAAAGGGTGTCCCCGTCGCGGTTTCTGCCTCTCGGCTTTGCTCTCAATGCGTCCCTGTGGCGCAGGGCAGTTGGCAGAAATGGAAATGGAAGCGATCCTACTACAGTGCACATGAGGTACCGCGGGAGAAGAAGAAGAAGAAGAAGAAGAAGACCGCGCCCTGCTGGACCTGCCCTATGCTCCGTCCTCTCCTCCCATCGGGGTGGCACAGGCAGCGCGGCCGCCTTCATCTGTTTATTGTCAGCTCGGGCCTCAGCCAAGAGGATAAACACCCAGCGAGGACTGGTGCGCGCGTACTCTGTCCTTTGGACCCGCGTTCTCAACTCGAGACGCATGAGTAGGAGCGCAGGTGCGCGCATTAAGACCTGCAAAGCTTTCCGACCCCTCCTTCCTTAGTGCAGGTACTGCACCATCCGTGCAGTAGGCAACACCACACTCACCACACTATGCAGGACTAGGAAGACCCTCAACCACCCCCTTTAAAGGCCCAGGACCTCAATTTACACACATAAACACACTCAAAGGAACAGGTGATACAGCTACATTTAACCAGATGAATCAAAGTTTTATTCCTGGACCTCCAAAATCTTACTGATTCTGCCTCATTTTAAGGACCCAAATGCCGAGTTCACCTCCAGATGATGAATGCTTAAATTTGGGTTTGATTATGTTGAGTGTCAAAATTTTAGGCTTTTAATCATAACAACTACACATAAGCACAATTCTAAAGAGGTCAAAGGGGTGACAAATGTTTACTTAAATGAGTGCAGAAGCCCAGCAGTGGTAAACTGAATCTGTTATAGGTCTCATCGAGGCAACTTTACCTGCCATATGACCAAATAACACAGGTCTCGACTTTGGTCCTGTACCCCCCCCAAAATTCTTATTTTGCCTAATATTAAAGGGTCTTAATTTTGAGACCACGTTTAGCCATTTCCTTATTAAATGCCATGTAGGAGCTTTCAGAAATCACAGTTTAACAGGTTAAATTAATGAAACAACAGCTTCCAATGATAAAGGCCCAGATTTTAAACCACGTCATCTCTTGTGAATGTTTGCTGAGGAGAAAGGTTTTTTTTAAATTCAGTGAGCTGTAAGTGGAGTTTGGTTTGGGATCCCCTGCATGTCAGAAAAAGCCCCCCCCCCTCAGTTACAGCAACAAAAACACACAGCACACAAGATTTTATTGATATTGAATGCAGTGAACTGGAGATACTGGAACAAAATTAACTGCTTTGTTGTCAGGGTTAAAGAGGCTCCTCTCACACAGGGTCTCCATTCAGGGAGATCAGCTGTGGATAACAGAGCGGCTCAATGGACAGATCTGGTTTCACAAACCACCCAACACCATTTCAGACCCCACTGAGCCCTCTGCTGATGTCATCCCCCCCCATCACTGGAGGCCAAGCTGTAGTCCGAGGGGCCCAAAAACAGGCGACCTATCTGACAAACCTTTAACAAAGCAGGATGGAAAGCGTAATCTGCTGCGATGTTTAAGGGCATCTTCTTGGAGAATAAAATTTTTTGACCAAACCTAGAGAGCCCCAAACTTTTATTTCTAGTAACTTTTTAAGAAACAAAAGGATCCAGATGCCTCATTTTAATTGCTTTTCCACTATCTGCCAGTTATGGCTCTGAAGAGAAAAAAAAGAAAGAAAACACCCATTACAACCCTCCGGCGAGTGAGGTGATGTTTCTTGAACTCCTGTTTGTGATGCATTTTTAATTTCTCCTGAACATTTGTGATTAGATGGACCTGATATGTGTATAAACTAAGTTTTCTCTTCAAACAGGAAGTTGTATTTTGTTACATAGTTTTTACATACTTTTATTTAAAAAAATGTCCTCAGCAGGGAACAGCATGGGTTTATTTTATAGATTTATTTATAAAACAGTGTCAGAGCAGAATTGAGTATAAGGTGCAGCAAAGCCAATTCAGTTCTATTCAATTTTAAATACAGTCTGTCATTCAAATGCAGGTTTACTGGCCACTTAGATGTAAAGAAGAGCGAGCAGTAATTATATTTTATGCTTGTTTTTATTTAATAGGACCTCTGTTGTTGCCTGTTGGTCGGAAAAGTCATGAAAGAGGGTGAGTTCTGATTGGTTGGGATCTAACATATTCCTCAGGTTTCTCTGATCAACAAATCCAAACACAGGTGATCAAAAAGACAAAAATATAATGCAATATGATTATTGTTTTTCTTCATAAATTAACAACCAAACTGCAATTACACAACCCTCAAACTTTATCGCCTTTCTTTTTACCAATTAAATGCACCCCCTTCGTTCACAATACAGGAATTTTGGTGAAAAAAAAATTAATCTTCGTCCTGCTTTTACATCTTTTTAGGTAGAAGATAACATTACAGTACAACATGTAACTATAGTAAGTGATGTACACAATTGTGTATGCGGTGGCTGAAGGGCATAAAACAATAAGTTGCCCTTTCAGAAATGTCTCTCACACAAACTCTTTGGAGCCGTGCGGGCAAACAGTGACTTCTCAACTAAAACTTCAATAGCATTCCCGAGATGCTGCAACACCTTGAGTCAACATCTCACTGAGCTCTGAAAAAAGGAGAGCGGCTCCTCAATCGACCACCGTCTGCTCATTGTGCCCCGTCTGTCTGGGTCGGGGAGAAAGAAGCTACATAGGATGGCACCTCGGAGCAAAGAAATTTAAGATTTTGAGGTTTTGGTAAAGAGATGTAGAAGCTTTTTATATTAATACTAAAAAATTTAATCTCTCTTTCCTATATCAACTCTTTTCAGTGGTTTATATAGCAAACAAGGAACAAAAACAGCCATTAAAATTAGATTTATATCTTTATTTGACAGTTTGACTTCTTTAAAATGCCCCAAACCCACTTACAGCTAGATGAAGGCTAAAACCTAGAAGAAATTACACATCTATATAATGAGTGCAACAACAAACAGAAAGCCTGATGCTGCAGCACACAAAACTGATAAAAATAGGAAAAAAAAACCATTTAATTACACTTTTAATCTAAAATTTTATTAAAACGCAGATTTGTAAGAGTATAAAAAGTTAAAAACAAGTTCTTTCAAAGGACGGCACTTTTTCTGTGTTCTTAATTGTGTGTGCGTCCTACTGCTCGGGCTCATCTGAACAAGCCCACTTTCTTCTTCTTTGGTTTGGAGGCTGGTCGCTCTGCAGCGCTGGATGTGACAGGAAGAGACTGAAGAAGACAAAACAAAATACTTGCTTTGTCTTATTTTCTCTGTCTTAATCTATTATTTTTAGCATTTTAGTATCAGAAGTATTTCATATTTCACCTGCTTACTTACTACTTTTGGACAATATTACAGATCTCGGCTGATGAATTTGGATTTAAAATTTGTTTTAATCTCCAACTTTATTGCACTTTCTGCCTTAATATTTCCCTTTAACAGCCACAAATTGGTTAAATCCTATAAAAATCTCTCCTGTCGTACCTGTTGCACTTTGGGTCTGTCGGCCATCTTGGCTCCGCGTGTTTCCGCTTCCCCGTTTTTGCTTTGTTTTTCGTTCCTGCCAGCTGGTTCGCTGCTCACAGAGCCGCCATCTGAAGGACGAGCACGAAGACAATCAAACACACTCAGAAAAAATGTTAATTAAACACTGCTAAACAACAGCTTAGAAAATAACCAAGAGAAATGTGGTCCCACATCAGAAATTTCAAGAAGTGGTGCTACTTTCAACAACAAAGCAGCAAACTCTGGAGACAAAAAAATGAAGCCAAAAGAGACAGCTCCTCTAGAGCCCACTTGAGACTGTCTCCCTATAGACTCCCATGTTAAAATGTCCAACTTTACAGCAGAAATAAACATGTTTGCAGCCTGTTACAAAGAACTTTTGTGGCCTCCAAGGATAGTTTAATACGACGGGGGCAAAGGGTTATGGCCTCTAACTGACGATAGCTGTATGCCGCCTGCTAGGCTTCACTGCAGCTAATTGTGCTGCTGCACCTACTCAACGCTACTCAGTTTTTAGGGTTTTCCATTAGGTGGTGGTACCTGGTACCAGGTACGATTTTAAGTTAACCAGGTTGAACTAAAAATGTGACATTAACCTACAGTTTGCCACTGATTGGCCAGGGAGTGTAATGAGGGGTGGCTCAAGACTTGTGCACAGTACACTACACCACAAGCATACGGTATAATGCGAGCTTATGCTTTTATATTTTCTTCACTAGGTTTTCTATTATGGTCTGAGGTCTTCCTCTTTTCTTCCTGCCTGGCAGCTCCATCTTCAACATCCTTTGTCCAATATCTCAACTATTCCTCCATCTTAGCCTTGTCACTCTAACTTTGTCTCCAAACTGCTCACCTCCTATCTTTTTGTCAGTGCCGCCATCTCCAGACCAGACATCACAGCAGGTCTCACTACCATCTTGTAAACCTTCCCTTTCACTCTTGCTGCTATCCTTCTGTCACACATGGTTGACCTCAGGCATTTAAACTCATCTAGCATCACAGTCTCTATTCCGTGGATGCTTGCCTTTCCACCCACCTCCCACTCATTCACACACATGTATTCTATCTCGCATCTACTGACTTTCATTCCTCTTCTCTCCAGAGCATACCTCTACCTGCTCCCTGCTCTCCTGTCTGACCTCATCTGTCCTCCACCCCCACTTTAAACCCATCTATCACTCTTCATGCACACCTCACCACGGTCTCGCTATCATCATACAGGTCTTGCACCACGCTTACATACTCTGCCTTCCTCATGCAGTACCACAATTCCTCTCTTGGGTTTGATATATTTATTTACTTTTTGCATTTTTGTTATGCACATCAGCTTCAATATGCAATTTAGGGGGGCAGTCATTAAAAGCATACCATCAGGTACGGGTACCATCAGGGGTCAGATAATTTTTGCAACAAAGACTGAAATTAAACTATTTTTTTTTTAAAAATGTCTACAGGCCTGCAGCGTGAAGATGTGTGCATTTAGAATAAAAAATACATGACAAAATCTTCCACAATGCAACTTTTTTGATGAATATTTTAGTGGAAATGTTAAAAGCTAACATAAATCTGACTAAATGTGAACCCTTGAATTTCAGAGCAATTGTGAAGCTGTAATGTTCACCTGGAGAGTTCGCGATGAGTTCTGGCTCTTTGGTGGCGGGCTCCACCTCCTCAGCAGAGTGCTCCTCTGACAGTTTGCGCTTTCGTGCATTTCCGTGAGAAACAACGGCAGCGTACAGCTCCTGGAGTTCGGCATTGAAGCCCAGAGCATTCTGCCATTCAGAACAGAACAGTGGAAGAGCCTGATGGGGAGAGAAAGAAAGAGCCACATGCTGTGAAACGCTGCCAAAGCTTCAAAGGACTCAAAAGTTTAGTTTCCTACCGATGAGGACAGATTTAGGCCCCCCTTTGAATTTTTTTTTTAAAAAAGAATTTCCCAAGTGCTATTAAAACAGAGAAAGGAATTTTTAACACAACTTTTCCAAACATCCCAGTGTTATTCTGGATGCTTACATTATTTTACTTTGCATACAGAAACAAAATAATTTGACAAAAACCCAAAAACTACCAGGATTAAAATTCTTAGCGCCCCTGATGCTAACAGTTAGCTGAGTATCCTTTTTGCTGCATAACAGCAGTCATTTGTTGTACTTTTGGTTTGTAGTTGTGTTGTGCATCTCTCCCTTCTTTCTCCAAACAGAAGCAGCGTCTCTGTGGTCAGAGAACCCTAGTTTCAACTCGCTTGAAAGTGTCTCTTCTGCAAAAGTGGAGTTTTTGGTGGTTTGCAACCTTGACGTCCATTCCTGTGCAGGGTTCTAGTGATTGTCTTCTTTGAGACTACAATTCCCGGCTTAGCCAAGTCATTCACTGATGTCTTGGCAGTTGTGTTGGGGCCTTTAGAAACACCTCTCATTACTTTTCTTTGCAGAGTGTTTGAAATCTTTCCCTTCCTACCTCTGCCATTATTCTGTACTGTGTGGCGCTCTTTGATTTTCTTGATGAGCCAACTCACTCCAGTTCTTGACACCTGGAAACGCTGTGATAACGTTGTACATCCATCTCCTGCTTTGTGAGCATCGACAATTCTTGTTTCCCAAGTGTAAACGGATTTCTTTTGTTTTTTGAATGATGCTTTCTCGTGACAGCTTTCTTTGGTTTTCATACTGTGTGTAAATTGGATGATAATTCTCAGTTTTAATGTGATTTTACAAGTTTTGAGCATTACAAAGTTAAAGCTCATCATTGCACAGCAGTGGTTTGTGCTATGGCTCAATAAAAAGGTCAGGTTTTCAGGCGGCTAATAATATGGACCCTGGTAACTTTTTGTTTGATTTTTCCTCAAGTAATTCAGTTATTGTGTGCAAACAGAAATAATTTGTACTTTCTAAAAGAAAAAAAAAATAGTATATTAGTAAATGCTATGTTGAAAATCCTTTGCTCTGTTACAAGAGCACTTGGGAAAATTTTGACAAATGTTATAGGGGAGCCAAAAATTTTGTCCTCATCTCTATGTCTTATTTTTCCAGTGTTGTCACAGTGAAAAGTTTCCTAAATGTGTCGTACACCCTTCAACCTTTTACATAGGCTTTACACAGGTATGACAATAGATATATTAAAAGGGGAAAAAACCTTCACGCATAAATACAAAAAGAAAACAAAAGACGCTGTTCTTTTTTTTCTTTTGCAATGAAATGTACTTTTACAGAGTATAATGTGCTCAGAAGTATAAAAAACAATAGACTTTTGTTCCTGCAGTTTTTGGGTTTTTTTATTCAAGAAATGCAAGCAGCCACACAGTGAGACATGCTGGAAACTGAAACTATTGAGCGATGCTTCATTTTGAAGTATTTTACAACAGTTTCTGTAAATTTTCTTGAATGTTTCTTAAAAAAAATAAATAAAATCCAATATTTAGCAATAAACTATTCAAGTCTATTTATGTATGACCAATACAAGTAAGGTAAAGACCCTGCAGTTTTAGAGAGAAAACCCTAACAATCAGCTGATCCCCCTCTGAGCAGCACTTGGTGACAGTGGGAAGGAAAAACTTCCTTTTAACAGGAACAGGAAGCTCTAACAGAATGAGGCTCAGGAAAGTGTAGAAAGTCATGAGCCATAGGGAATAATGTGAGAGATATAGTTTTAACCTAAATTTACCAATTTAATAACCAAAAGGTGCAGAGCGGTCACGTCCTGCAGCACTGGGGTTGAACTGTAGGACCACCTTGGCAGGATGACTGGAAGGTTGAAGATATCCAAAGCATTACACTCACTACAATGCTATGAGTCCTTGAGAGTCAAATCCATCCAAAGGTCTCACTATGCGGCTGTGTCTCTGAGCCATACAGCAGAACCAAGAGAACTGAGGCCTTACAGACGTGAGGCTCGGTTTCTTTGGACACTGAACGAACCACAGTGGCCTCCACACCGTTTGCAGCTTCTGGTCTAAGATCACCAGTTTCCAAGACCAAGGACCCCAGTACAGTGTCCTGCCCAGTTTGAACTGGAAGATGACCATAAACAACAAACAGAAAGTTTGCTTTTGCCCAGTTTACCTTCAGGCTGGTCTTGGCTGAGCTTGCAGTATAAGCAGCAACAGTCAGCTCGTCGATTGTCGACTGCAGAGGATAGGTGTATCGACAGCTAAGTTGGATATTCCAGGCAAACTCATGTTCTTTGGGACATTAGGTAGTGAATAACAAATCGGAAGATACCAGGAGCTGCAGAAGCCTTGGCAATCTATTTACAGGGAGCCAATCAGAATGTTTACTATTTCTACAGATAGAACTTATCTAATACTAGAGTTCCTAGTTTCTCCTTCATGGAGATATTGCATTTTCCTCAAATAATCAGCATCAGAGTATGTAGAAAGTTTCTCTTTGAAATATCCTTCTAATCTAAAGCTAAATAGCAACTATATTCTGGGAAATTATGAGGAATATTACTCTTATTGAGAAACATTTTATGGACCAAGTCCCTGGTTCAGGTTTGACCTGTTGTAGAGTGCACACAGTTTTCCTGCATAGATGGGGACGACTGCCACATTTCAATTTTTATTCCAAATAAGACATGAGAATAAGACTCAAATAAACAGCTTTTTA
>VUQK01004139.1:3157-15369 GCA_015106715.1 Bujurquina vittata | reverse complement strand
AAAAACGAGCAAAACCACTCTGAAAACTAATTAAAACTAACTGAATTAGAGAAAAAAAAGTAAAAACGAACTAAAACTAAACTATAATGTAAAATTCAAAACTATTATAACCCTGTTGTAGAGTGCACACAGTTTTCCTGCATAGATGGGGACGACTGCCACATTTCAATTTTTATTCCAAATAAGACATGAGAATAAGACTCAAATAAACAGCTTTTTATAGATTACAAAGTTTTAAATTCATTAATTGGAAATTATTTTAAATGTTAGAGAGATTAGAGAGTATTTACTTTATGGGAACAGTATTGTATTTTGTATATATTCATTTTGTTTTCTTTGTTATTTTTTAAACATACTTTAAGAATTTTGTAGTGCGATAAAAGTCAGATAAAGGCACCATGACAGATGTTTACTTTGATTACACAAACATTATGTAGGAGCAGATCGTGGATAATAGGTATAGATTTGTATATAACTGGACATGAATAACTTGAGCTTATTATATAACATTATATGACAGTATATTTCTAACCAGGCAGT
The DNA here is from genome assembly GCA_015106715.1 of Bujurquina vittata. Lineage (NCBI taxonomy): Eukaryota > Metazoa > Chordata > Actinopteri > Cichliformes > Cichlidae > Bujurquina > Bujurquina vittata. The sequence continues at coordinate 14,829 of VUQK01004139.1, read as the reverse complement.
TCATTCTTTCTCTTGGCAATACTTTCTTTAAAGACGTGCCACATTGTGCAGTTAGCTTGAAAGAAAAAGGCAGATGAGAAATGTAAACGTGAGGTCAGAGGTCAAATGTAGAATAATATTTGGATGTAAACTGTAATGTGATATTTAGAATCCCCATATATCCTTGTCTTATATGGTTATATGTTTGTCAATACAAACAATGGCAGTAAGAAACAGTTTTAAATAGCTCTATATAGCATTATCACTTTGACCTTCAGAGAAATCTATTGAAAGGTCAGCGATCAAATGTGACAGATTTCAAATCTTTATACTTTCTATGTGTTTACAATAACCTCACTCTTACAAGTGTGGTGTGTGAGTTATAAGGCTTTTTTGGGTCAATTTTCAACCAATAAATCATTAAGATGACCTTGAAGACCTCGGTGGATGTGAGCCAAATTTTAAAAGATCATTAACACGATGCCACTTCTGCAACGTTTTATCAGAATTTATTCAAAACTTTCCGAGCTATTGTTTACAGACAGAATGAAACACAAACGCTCCCAAAATCATCATAACCTTGTTGACCGAGGTAATAAAAGGCGGAAATCTGAGTAATTTCTCAGATATATTTACATTTCTATTTTGGTTTTTCTGCAGTTCGCCAGCAGTTTTCACTAACAAAAATGAACACTACAGAAACAAGATCATTAAGAAATTCAACAGCTCTTTATTTTACCATTCTCGCTAACTCTACATTTATTATTTCAGGAGAAAACAGAAGCTCATCTTATCAGTTTTCTCATGAAGAGATTTCAGCTGTGCATTTTCAGTCATTCTTTTCATTTCATTCATTTGCCTGCATGAATTCGAGCCGATAAATCCATGGAAAAAAAAATGATTTGCAGCCCTTGCCTTCGGGGTATGTTTGTTTTCGGGCCCTGCTGTGTGGAGTCACATGTCGGAGGTGTGATTCAGGGTGTGCCGGGGCTGCGATAAGCCTCGAATCAAAGCTGCACTATTAGCGCAGCTGACCACAGGTAGAGCGGCGAGCAGGAACAACAGAAACACACACGCACACGCACACACACACACACACACACAGATAAGGGTGCACGTAAACTCCTGTGACATTATGCGAACGCACGGCTGGCACATAGAAAAACACTCACCATTCAATAAATCCTTCTTTTTCTCCCAAATGGAGGACAAACTCTCCAAATTAGCTCCTCAAATATTGACCAGGAGAAATTGGTGGTCTGCCGCTCGCTGTCAGAGGAGAGGGGCTCCTAAACACACTTTGGTCAGGTTTCGAGGTTTCGCATTGATTTATTTTTGTTATTTGTTTGTTTAAAAATCGTAAAAATAAATGTACGCTCTGGTGAGGCTTATTTCTGCTTTGGGCACAGAGAAACCAATGTGCTGAGGGGAGAGAAAGCAGGAGAAAGCCGACCTTATTCTCTCGCTTTTTATTCACCTTCTCCCTCCTCCTCCTCCTCTCTGGTGCCAACCAACTCACTTGAGACTATCTGATGTAAAATGCTGAGCTCAAATTGTTGGATCCGGTTGCCCCGAAGGACTAAAATCAACTGTTAAAACTAGATTAAAGCCCTCCTCTTCGATCTATGGAAGGCCACTGGTGTCACAAAAACTGGGATAGACGATCCTGAATTTGGCAAGCGGTTACAAGAATGGATGGATAGGACAGAAGGAAATGTCCTTGTTTTTCCAAAGAACATTTATTCTTATCTAATACAGCCGGAATTTCATCAGAAAAGTAAACTACAACTAATAATTAACTCATTAATCATAAATCATTCATAGTCTTTATGTTGACGTAATGTTCCATTAAAGAGGCCCATTTTCAGCCTCAAACACTCAAGTCTTTCAATGGCACATTGCCAACAGATACTGGAAGCTGTAAAGTGACCGCAAACATTTTAATGTTTAAGACACTGAATTACTAAGTAAAAATAATAAGATCCTTACTTAAAATGTTGCTGCCATGAAAACCCATGTTTTGGACCTTTTATGGGTACATGTTTTAGTAAAAATGTAACCACATTTTATTTCACACTTTACGGTAAAAAATGAAACTATATAACATCAGCACTTATCATTAGCATTTTCCAGCTGCCCCCTTATTTGCAAGGGCTCACCACAGCAGACAGTTCCACATATTTCATTTGACACAGATTGTTACAGCTGGAGGACTTACACATTGTATTATACATTGTTAGTCGTGGAGGTTAACTTTCCTGCTTCATAATAAACAGACATATACTACTCACTACTGACCCTACAGCTCTATCAGAGCACCAATTAAATCCTGCTAACGCTAATGAATCATTCAAAACTGACTTAAAGCATTCATCTGGGTTTTATTGTCAATTTTAAATTTCACTTTTATTTTAGGAATAAAGAAAATAAAGCTTATACTGAAGTCTCAAATCTGTAGTTCTGCTAATGGCCTCTTGAGGCCATAGACTCCTATATTAAACCATCCAGTGCTTCATTAGAAACAAACACGTTTACAGCCTGCCACAAAAAATGTTTTGGTCTCTGTAGGTGATTTCCCCCCTTATAAAAACTGTGTGGCGAGTTAATTGTTATACAAGTCATTCATTTTGATACGGCTTAGGTTTAAAGTTTGTGGTGTAGCCCCACTGACTGCAGACACAGGCAGCAGCAGCTGCTCTGTTAAATCACTGAACTGGAGCATTTATCAGGATTCGTGCTGCCAGTGCCTTTTTGAGAATTTTAATGAAATTATCTTACAGTTGCAGTTTCTTATTTGATAGTTTAGATTATTAAAAGAGAAGAAAAAAAAAAGAAAAGAAGCTGCAACTTCAGGATTAAAAAAATTAACTACCAAAAACTGTAGTTCCTCTAATGTCCACTTGAGGCTCACTCTGGCTCCATAAACTCACGTTTTTTCAGAATTGAATTCTTGGGTTTGTTAATGTCGAGCTCCTATTTTGAGTTTGTTTTCCTCAGTGTTTCCTGCTTTTCTGTATTTATGCCTTCCAGTGATCCCTTGTTCCAGACTTCATGTGTATGGGAGTCTTCTTATCTTCTCGTTTGGTAAATCAGCTTTTGGTTGTTTCCTGTTATACTTTGATAGCTTGTTTTGTTCACAGTCTAATTGTCGCAATCACCAGTGTCTAATTCCCCTCATTTCCAATCCCGAATTAGTCCGCAGCGCATAAATAGTCGTCTTTCTCTTTTTCCGATAGTCTGCTTTCTCTGTGCCTCCCCGTTTTGACTCTTTAACTAAAGCTCACTTTTTGTTTTTTGGTCTGTGCCTTTTAACTGATTTTAGGATAACAGATGCTTTCAGCGTCTTTCTATGCATTTTTTTTCTTTTTTGGGGGGGCACAAATGGGTTTCCATACATCGCTATATTCAGGAATTGCACAAAAGTGACCTCCGAGGTGTGAACACAGCAACTGTGTGATTGTTACCTTCTGCTGTTGGCAAGAAAGGACACAGCAGATGAGGAATAAAAAGGCAGTTACAGCAGGTCAATAACCTCTCAGCTATTTCATCGAGCCGAGTTAAGCTCTGGAAAGTTCCTTCCTACTCTTGTAATAGAGCAAAGTCCACCAACAATGAGGAGCAGGAACTCACCTGGTGGCCCCGCCTCCCTGCAGTAAAGCATCATATGCGGGGAAGGTGATGAGAAGACGGGGCAGAGTTGGCAGCATGCTGGTGTTTCTCTATTATTAGCAGGTAAATAGCTCTGATTTTAGATGAGCTGCTGCTGCTGTTTTTTAAGCGGAGGGGTCTGGTGCCATAGAGTCTCACAGTAAGTCTCCCTCATCCTCCCTGACCTCATGTTTACACTCCCCTCTTTCCTCTCAACCTCGTTTTCTCTCATCATGACCTCAACTTCCCGCCCTGAATCCCAGAAATCTTACATTTGAACCCCGAGCACTCAAGGTCACATCCTCTGAAAACAAAATGCAGGTTTAAAGTAGTAAAGGAAGACAAGCTGCAACTATAACCTTTAGATCTGAACAGAATGACCTCCAGCTGATTCATCAAGATTTCTGCTAATTAGTGGACTAACAATCAAGTACCAACAGATCAGCCTGCAGATCATAATTACACCAGCCTAACACACAAAATCACTTAAAATCAGCTGCTCATACCTGTTTAAAGCTCTTCTGTCCACACTATAGAAGTCACTTTCTGCTAAAGACTCAGCTGATAACGCCCTGTCGCTTATCTGAATTCACAAAAAACCTGCTTAAAGTCAAAATATTTTAAAGCAAACTTCTCTATTTTCTGGGCAAATTTGGGGCTTCATACTACTAAACTGTATTAGCCTCACTTGAACCTGCAGGACATCCTGCAGTCAGTCATGTGGATAATAGGGGTGCACTGATACAGCTTTTTTCCAGTTCCAATGCTCTCACCTTTGCTTACTGATACCAGAGCGAAATTAAAAACCTGCAATCCTCCCTGTGAGGAAATCACTTTATGGCAAGAGAACATCTATCAGATGATGAGCAACTTGATGAGCAATGTGGTTGCATGATGGACAAAATCAGTGACCTAATATAGTAGCATAATGAGGAACACTTAAGCCCTGATCAAACATTGAGGTGACTAATGTGTTAGTCGTTTAAACGAGGGGGGGGGGGAATTTAACTAATTGACTAATCTAAAAGAAAGAAAATCCTCAGAAAACATTTGAGGCTGAGCACAATTTAAATGGATAAAATGTTATTGTTTGTTTGTTTGTTTTAAATATCAATGTGCTGCAGAATAGCTCAGGTTAGAAAGCTTTACTTTCCACCTCAGCTCGTAGCATCATTTTGCGCTCCAAAATGACACCATTAGAGTTTTTGGATTAAAAATAAATAAATGGGCTCATTAACATTTGGTAATTTGTTGAGGGTGGCACGGTAGTTAGAACTGTCACCTTACAGCAAGAAAGGGTGCGGAATATTACTTTTATTACTTTATTTTTCTTTAGTTTCAAATTTCTGTTTTTAATTCAGTTCAGTTTCACTTTAGTTTCCAGAGTGTATTTGCTTTGTTTTAGTTTTTAGTCTAGTTTAGGTTAATTGCAATAAACTTGGAATGATAAATCTGTGGCGTAATGCTGTAAGGACACTGAACCGGTAGCATATCAGTCTGAATGAAAAGGATTTGCATGAGTCCTGCAGTGTTTTTAACTTCAGTGAGTTAATATCAGCAGACAACATGGATGTAGTGAAGTAACAAAGGCAGGTGAAACCTTCACCACCTGTTTTTTTTAAAGCACTGTCGAGCTTTAAATAAATCCCAGGTTCCTGTCTACTCTGACATCATCCACACCTTCGCTTCAGTTACCCTTCCTCTCTCCCTGTCCTCAGTGACCGCTCCCTGTCGTCACGCCTCCCCTTAGGCTGATGTTAAAGGTTAACACGAAGCTGAACAGTCGCAGTGTCTCAGTAGCAGCTCAAACGCCTCATGGAGCCCAACGGGACTGCTCCTAAGAGCTGGTACAAAGTTTTGATCGAGTTTTGTCTGAGTGCCTTAAGACGTTAGAAATTAGAGGCAAATCAAAGGTTTAATTTCACATGTATTTTTAAACACAACCTCAATGTAAAGCATTGCATTTCATTTTTCCCACTCATGACAACAGTTGTGTCTGCCAACTGGTTTCAGTTCAGTTTCTGTTTGCAGGGAAATCCCAGTCTACAAAGTTCTGAGGCTACTCAAGAGTCCTGTGTTTTATGATGACTAGAGGACTAAATAATTAAATGCTAGTTAGGACCCAAAATCCTAGTTGGTTAAACGGTGTTTAGAATGAGGAGTGTGCAAAAATCAGCCCTCATTTCTTTATATTTTTCTTCCAAGCACCCAAACTTTCTTGTAATGTTTTAAAGTGCTCATAAGCAATAGATCTCCAACTTCCTGAAGGTCTCTCAAAGTTCTTGTTTGGACATTGGCTGCTTTTTCACTAATTTTCAGTCCAGTCCTTGTACATGACCATTATCAGAGGATTTTTTTTTTTGTTAAGCCACTTATCTCTGACCTATTAATTATTCAAGCATTAAAAAAGGCACCTAACTCAAGGGATGAACCAGTGTAGTGTCTACACACAACAGACAACTCGGCAAAGAACCCATTTTTAATCACAGCTTTGAATGTCCTTCAAGAAGCCCGGAGAACTCTTCTTACTTAAAGAAATGAGAGGAAAGCTGCCTCAGAGAGTTCAGAAAATGCTGAAGAATAAAGGTGGTCACACCAAACAGTGACTTTCAAGCTCGTTAGAATAGTACAAACTCTGTTTTTTCCTCATCTACTGTATTTTCATGTATGTTTGAAGAGTTCAATAAATCACTGCACGCATTTCCCAAGCAAAATGTAAATAAATTAGAGGTGACCCAAGGCTTATAATACTGCAGAACACCACTAAATTCTTGTTTCAGAGATTTTACCAACACATGTGCCACTAGCTGACTGCACCATCTCTTTATCTCTCTATGATGGAAGTTGTAGTGTCACATATTTCAGTGCCACTTAAAATCTGATGTAGTTCAAAGTTTCATATGAGTCACAAATAAACACACAGTATTTATACTGATAGAATTTAATCTCATTCATTAGACTGGGCTCAGTTTGACTGTTTCCTGTGATTTTTTTTTAACACTCATCAACTGGACATTTTCTTCCCATTTGAAACAACTTGTAAATTACTCCATAAGTTTTAAAGCAAAGTGAGGTCTCATAAGTTTTTTGACTCTTCTGAAGACCGGGACAATTTATACTGGTCTCCAAAACCCTCAGAAAACAGATCTGTTCTTGCCACCATCAGGAGAGTCCAAGGATGGGGATTATACTGGCTTGCAGATGCACAAACACAGCTGCAGACACATCAGACGAGAAGTTGCTCCCATTAGACTTTTTTCCAAGTCCGCCTGCAAAATCGGTGCACTATAGCGCAGTGTCTTGACAGATGTGTCTGTGTGGTCACAAATAACTGTCAGGCATGCACATATCTGCATGGAACCTTAGATTCGCCCACTGATTTCAAAAGGACCCTTAAAACTCAAGCTGACCCTTGCATTCTCTACGAATTTACCGTCAAGTTCTGTTCAAATATTCTGCAGCACACAGTGAATCAGATGAGCTCACACCAGACAAAAGCTGCTAAACTGAACTGTAAACTCTGCTGATGAAAACGCCTCACTTTAGATCCGTTTCGGTTCCAGCTTGATGTCTCGCGCACTTACATCGCGCTGCTCTAACGGGCTAATAAATTACAGGAGTCGGCTGTTGCAAACTGCGTCCGGCGTGTTCACATGCCGACAAATGCTGCTGCTGCCGTGTTTTGTGCCCAAGCTCTCATGTTGCTCGCAGGCTCATGATGTCTTTGTGGGACGCCGCGCTCCGCTGGTCCAGGCTGGGACTCGGCCCAGAGGCCAGCAGCTGAAGAGGGAGGAAGCAGCCAGGCCACAGAGAGCCTAATTACAGACCCAGACCAGGGACAACCCTGTGGAAACTGTGTGCAACTGACAGAAGACGCGGGAGCAGGAGGATCTACTGTACGTACATGGATTTGTTTTGCTTTTACTCCTTACATAAAGAGGACAAACTGCGGCTGCAGATAATGATTATTTTCATTACATGATTAATAATGTAGTCTATGTCAAAAAATAGCAGCATCACAAGTTCCCAGTGCCCAAGAGATGTTTCCACAAAGCCAAAGGTATTCAGTTTACAGAGATACAAGCCAGAGACAAGAAGCAAATCCTCACATGTGAGAAGCTAATGCCATAACTGTTCAGAATTTTAACTTTTCATCAGGTACACAATCACAGAAATATGTCCTTGTATATGAGCTGCTTTCAGGATAATTTGCCAAATTTTTCTTCCTCTGTTATTTCTAATGCATCTCTCTCTCATAGATAGATAAATAAATACATGGATGGATGCAGCCTCTTTCAGCTGTTGTTTGTTTTAGGGGGTTACTCTCTTCAGTCTCCTCTTGAGCAGGTTTAGCTCGATTGGGGCTAAACTTGGGGACCCTGATGATCTCTCTTGTAGTTTCGGCAGTGTGTTTTGGGTCATTATCTTGCTGCGTGATGAAGGACCTCTCAATCAGTCTGGCTGCATCTTTCTTTAATTTAACAAACAAAATGTTTCTGTAGACTTTTGAGTTCATTGTACTGCTGCCGTCATGCGTGACATCATCAATGAAGATGTGTGAGCCCGTCCCACAAGAAACCATGCCTTCACTCCTGCCCTATGGACGTTGTTGCTGATGTCGCTAAAAGTTGTTTTGGGGTCTTTCTTCACAGCATTTTACTTATAATGTTTATGTCATCAACTGCTGTTAATTTCCTTGTTCTTCCTGTTTGACATCTGTGCACCAGTGACGACTTTCTTCTTCAGGACATTTCAAACGGTTGTACTGGCTATGGCTAATGTTTGTGCAATGGCTCGGTTTGATTTCCATCTTCTCTCAGCTTCACAGCTGTTTGTTTTTCACCCAAAGACAGCTCACTGCTTTTCATCCTAGTTACTCATCTAACTATAAATGCACAGTCTGCACAGACAAAACCCAAATCTGAAGCTGAGCGTAAACATTCAGTGCCATTTACGGCCAATGTAACAGGACACACCTTGTCACATGTTCCAACTTTACTTTTGCTTACAATATGTTTTCAGTCTACAGCAAAAATAAAGGGATCACTGTTCCAAATAAATAAAAAAAGACCCCACTCAGACATTTGATGGACAATCAAGATAGATATCACCAAGAATATCAGGTTAAATATTGTGACCAAGAAGCTAAATATTCTCCATCATTTTCCTCCTGAAGTGTATAAATGTTGCCTCTTTCTAGCCTCGCCTTCTTACCACACAGGTCCTGAATTCCTCAGGTAGGTGAGACAAAGAGCTGCACGCTGCTCTTTATGAGGCCAGCGGTCAATGATTTACTGAGGAAAGACTGAGGGAGAGAAAAACCATTCCCACCTTCCTCAAGCCCTTTTTTCCCCTCCTATATTCTCATTTTCTCAGCCTCACATATGAAATTATATAATCCATTAAATCCGGTCTCCCTCTATGGCGAAGAGGAAAGACCTAAAAGCTAAATTAAATGGTGGTTTCTTCTAGTTCGTCTACTGAAATCAATGTTAACGTGGTAAAACAGGTGAATAATATCCAGTCGCCCCTCGCTATATCGCGGTTCACTTATTGCGGCTTCACTGTATCGCAGAAAAAAAATAATATAAAATTTTGCTATATCGCGGGATTTGCTGTGTATAGGTACTTATACAATTCCCTAAAACTATGTTCATCACTTGGAAGTAGAGTCAGCTATGCCTTTACGGCCGAGGGCACAGATACTGCACCATCCGATGAAGCTCCTGAAGTGGTGCCTACAGAAGAGCTGTAATGCTCATCTTGACTGTGCAGGTCCTAAGGGAAGCTCATTTCATCGTCATCACCATCAGTATTGCACAACTACATAACTGCATCATTCAAGTTGTAGTGAGAGAATGTGAAAGGTTTATAGGCGTTTGGGAAGGGTTTATAAAGCATTAAAATATTTATAAATGATAAAATAAATATAATGCTGCTACTTCGCAGATTTTCACCTATCGTGGGGGTCTACGGAACGTAGCCCCAGCGATACTGTTTACTGTAGATGAAGTTCAAAGTAAAATTTGACAAGGTAATTGCCTTACATGTGGACAAAGATTTAGTCAAAAATAGGCTCACATACCTTTCTTAGAGACGCAATGACCCAATATTTGGAACGAATGGTCTGATACTGACACATAAAGATGGATCAGATATGAGTGATTACAGGTTGTGAAAACAGTGATAACTTAATTCTGCGTTGTTCTGTGTTTAATATGCTACTGTTGGCCATTGGCTTCCATTGAGGAAACAGGCATGAAATACCTCTAAACTGGAGGAAGCTAACAGCAAAGGTTTAACCATTATGGAGGTGTTTCATGGCTTCTAAAACAGAGCTTTTTCTCCTTTCTTTTTTTGACTTAAACTGTTAACACAGAATGTGTCGTCACCGACGCAGCATATTTCAAATATACCACTGTTCAGACTTTTCGCAACAATTACCGTAATAACCCTATATTGGGTGCGAAGCGCAATTTTTCCAATAGGACAAATGGCCGCATAATTACGGTAATGCAAAATACATTTGATCAGACGTCTGAGCGATGGTGAACTTGGTGTTAACCAGCTGTTCACGGCAGGTAACAGGTGTATCCGTGGCGATCACCTGGTGATCACAACACTGAAAAAGCTCTAACAATCCTTTTCTTGTCAGCTTTTCACTCTCTGTGTTTGGTGTAACACTTGTTCGGAAGCTTTCCTTGCACTTATGGCAGCTCAATGTGTTGCTGTTAACTCGATTAATGCCATTTCTCTGGTCCAAACCAAGTTACATAAATAACAGCAGGAAAGACTGAAAATGAGCTGAAATCCTTGGATGCATTAGTTTGCCAGCGTTAATTTTATAAAGTTCAGGATTTAAGTAGAGATAAATGAATAATAACCAGCCTCTTTCTAACAGTGAGCAACAGAGGTCATTAATATAACACTGGTTTCAGATCAGTACTTCACATCAGAACAAGATGTCTCTTTTTATTTTCTCTTATTTGCAGGCAGTAAACTGATTGATATCTGTAGGTTCTCCTTCTTCTTAATGTTCAGCTGCTTAAAGTCAAAGTGTGTATTTTGGAATCCACCAGGCTCTGTGGTCAGTGGATGCAAAAATTAAGTTTCCTGCCCTGCTCTTAACTTAGAGCCTCTGGTTAGAGCACACAGATATTAGGATTTGACTCCTCCTGTTGTACCAGCAGTGCAGGGCTTCACGTGGAGAGCTACATAGCATTTAAGGATAATTTTGTCACCAATTTGAACACATAACCATTACAGCGCTTTTACTGGTGATGGAAAACTGCACATCCCTTCACTATAAAGAAGAAAGAAATGGTTTCTGATTCATTGTTTGCAAGCAGTTTCAAGCAAACTCAACTCAAACCGGACCAGGAAAACCTTCAATTTAAGGGGAAAAAAAAGCAGGAAATTTGGAGTAAGGAATGTCAAATTTGGAAGCCGCAACATTTTGGCTCAATTATGTGAGTCTGTGCAGCTCGAGTGAGGTGTTTTGGTCAGAAGTGGCCACTAATTGTCAGTGGAGCTGTGAAGCCGCAGTCTCATGAAACAGGAAGCGGGCATCGTTCCCAAACAGTGACAATTCAGTTTAAAGCCGACAGCTGTGACGCTGCTGGTGCTGCGCCGAAAACTGCAGAGCATGCGTCACCATGACACACACACACATGCGTGTAAAAGATAATAAACAGGCCCTGTAACACATACACACACATGGGTGCCAGCTCTGAAAAACCAAAAGCATGCATCACAACCTGCTTTATGCGACACTCCCCTCTGCCAGGTCATCAGCTGCTGCCGTCTGACTCACACACATCTTTGGATTTCTATCTTTGTGTGGACTCTGAGGCGCATGCTGATTTTTCAGGTCCGTCATCCTAACCCTCACCTGAAGTTAACCTGAACCCTAGCACACTAATGAACAAGTCTTTGAAGGTTGATCCCAAAGCAAAGATGGGTCAAGAAAGCTTCCCAACTTTATGTCACCAAAAAAATCATGTGGCACTCAAAAAAAAAAAAAAAAGACCTAACCCAACCTTCCT
>VUQK01004138.1:1684-16553 GCA_015106715.1 Bujurquina vittata | reverse complement strand
TTATTGTTTTTCCAGACAACAATCTGTCCCATTTTCTCATTCATACGCACACATGGAAAGATCAGAACCCAAGAGCCTGTGGCTCACTCACTCTCTCAATAGTTTGCACACACACACACACACACACTTTGCTTTCAAGGAGTCAGACTGTCTAGTAATTTTATAAGGTGCTCTTGAGCAGTAGTTCTCCAGGTTTTCTAAAGGGTCTTTCAAAGTTTTTCTTTAGACATAGGCTGCTTTTTCTTCATTTTCAGCAGTTTTTTATCTAATAGTTTTCAGAGGAATATTTTTTGATTGTTAATCCACATAACACTGACCTATGAATTATCAAACAATAGAAAAAAAGCACTTGGGTCAAGGAATGAATCAGTGTTATGATTACACATAATGGACAACTCAGCAAAGAACCAGTTTTAAAGTGCATTTATGCCTAAATTTTATGAGAAATATTCCTGAAGACTACTTAAAGAAACTACAAGAAAGCTTGCCTAAGACAGTTCAGGCTGTGTTGGAGAATAAAGGCGGTCATGCCAAATCCTTACTTTGAAGCTCAGAATTGTACAAACTGTTTTTGCCTTATCTACTGTACTTAAATTTAGACTTTCCTTTTTATACATTTCAATACACTGATTTTCCCATTTTCCTAGCAAAACAAATAAATGAGAGGTGGCTCAAGACTTTTGCACAGTACTGTAAACACTCAAAGACAGGCTGACAATAAATGATTATAACTGTGGTAACTGTTGTGAACAATCAATTACCACAGAAATTATCCTTCTAGAGTGCTGTGCTAAATCAAGGCCTCCAATGTGAAATAAATAAAAATCCACTTTTAGATGTTTACATTTCATGTTCTCAGAGGAAGTAATTGCAACCTAGTAGCCTGACAGTATGATTACATGCTGCTGGTGTGACTAATTGCCCCATATGGGTCATACCAACAGATTCAGGCTGGCACTGCCAGCAAATGTTGTCCTCCTATCCTCTCTGTGTGTGAGTGGGTTAAAATCAGCAAGAGAGAGGGGGAGGAAAAAAAAAAAAGAAGAGCTAAAGACAGATAATAGCACAGGCATGCTGATGTACACGTGTCTGATGTACATGCAGGTGAAATGTTCTCACTGTGTTTGTCTGTATGAATGCATGCACACACACCCGGGTTTGGCATTGTTCTGCAGGGTCTGCAGCCGTGTCTTGACCAGATCCAAAGGCTGGAAGAGCAGTGTAGAGCAGGTACCGCTGAGGGAGCCACACATAAAGGCTTTGAGAGCTGGGTGAGCCTGAGGACAGCAAAAGACAGACACAGACAGACGATGGAGACAGACCGATGAATGAGGAAAAGAAAGGGTTGGAGAACAGCAAAAGAGGGGACGAGTGAGAGAAGTGACAGGGGAAAGAAATGGCAGACACAAAGAGAGGATGGAGACAGGAAACAGAAAAGAAAAGAGATAAAGCAGAAAGAAATGTAAAGGATTAGTCGCAGTGTCAAGAGGATAACGTGAAAAACACCATTCAACATCATCTTCGCCACTGGTCACTTTTTGTTGAATGCCAGGAAAATCTATATATATCCATTTTCAAACAGCTATGCATAAAAACATCTTGACAAAGCAAAAAACGTGCCTCAGAGTAAAGCACGTTACCAGAAATATACATACAAATATATATAAACTGGACTTAGAATAGGATTTAAAATATTCTAAATATGTTTGTGTGACATTTCCAGTGCAACAAAACACCCTGTAGCACAGAGCAGAGGCCAGGTTCCTGCACAGTGGAGATGATGGAGATGTGCAGAGACAGTTCACTCAGACACGTACACACACACACACACGTACACACACACACACACACACAGTTGGATAGAATTAAAGTGAGACTCAACATTATCTGTGGGTACATGCCTTGTAGACAAATAGGCAGTTAGAACATGTCACACAGGCAGATACTAAAATTAGCTGCACTTGAAGGTAAACATACAGAAATTATATAAATTGGGAAAAATGTTCAATGTATGGTTAAAAAAAACATTTTTCTGCACAAATAACAAACCACAAATAATCAGGCTGTTATAAACAACAATTCAGTACACACACACGTGACACTTTAAAGCACACGTTAAGCACAAAGACGCTCTCCTACCTTCCCCAGGCTGCCTGGGGCTCGGCTCTGAGAATCCTGTTTTTCCTGCATTTTGCCCTCTTTCACCTCCCTCTAACTGTGACGCTGCTGTTACAAAAAGCATATTATAAAATAAACCATCTCTCACAAACCTTCCCTCTCTCTCTCGCCAACCTACAATGGCTCTTTCCTGCTTCTCGTCCTCCCTCCCCCCATTTCGCAGCCAAAGCAGAAGCTTAATCCAGCCCGCCTTTTTCTATGGGCTTCTATCTTTATCTTTCAGAGACACACTCACACATCTGTATTTGGTGGCCCCCCGTCTTCCCTCCTCTGTATAGCTCAGTGCTAAACTGCATCTTTTTCAAATGACATGAGTCATGGAGGGCTGCACATGGACTTTATATACGGGTCACAGAAAAAGAATGTAATAGGCGTCTATTTGCAAAAGTTAATAAGCAGCTCTCTGCAAATCAGCTTGGAAACATGTGGGCCTCCAAGATGGAAAAAAATCAACATTTATCCACATATTTTGTTTCCTCTTGATCATAGCCCTGATAGGTAGTCTTTGAAATCCAAACACTGTGTACTTAAGAGACATTTGACTACTGCAGATAGCCAAGCCTTAACCAAATCAAAGGGATGCTAATTTTTAGTTTTACCAAGAGAACATAAGACGCTCTAAACTCACCAGTCACTTTATTAGGTATATCTATTCAACTGCTTCTTAATGCAAATAAATAATCAGTAAACCACATTGCAACAACCCAGTGTATTTAGGGATGCAGACATGGTCAAGATAATCCGCTGAAGTTCAAATCAAGCATCAGACTGGGGAAGAAACCTGTCCCCAAAAGCAAAACTACTGCAAACTGCAGTTGCAAACAGCAAGAAAAACTGCCTGAGATGTATTGGATATAAGGATAACAGAAGTTTCTTGATTTAATTCACTGGAACTGAATTTAATTACATTTTTATAAAAATTCACAACAGCAATTACCTCAAGACATTTTATATTATAAGGTAAAGACCCTAAAAATCATTTTCTTCATTTGGATACTCCCTTTATGGGGTGCAATAAAGGAATCCTCTTTTGTCACACCAACCCTCTAGATGTTCTGTAAAGACCCAAGAATATCAGAGAGATAACTCCCAACAATCAGAATATCCCCTGTGAGCAAGCATTTGATGATGGTGGAGAGAAGGAACTCCCTTTTTACAGGAAGAGAAACCTCCAACAGATCCAGGCTGAAGGAGGGGAAGACATCTACCCAAACTGGCTGGGTGTGTAGTAAAAAAAAAAGAGGAAAAAACAAAACAAAACAAAAGGGAGAGCAAAACATAAACTATTGGAGAGATATGGCAAAAGTAAAAAAAACAAAAACGTTATCCACATTTTTATCCTGTTGTAGGATATAAACACATCAGGAGTGGAAAAGGGCAGTGAAGAAGAAGTGCTCAGTGCAGCATTCTGAGACAAGGGATGGTTCACCTGATCCAGCCCCGACTCTATGCTTTACCAAAGAGTAAAGTTTTCAGCTTAATCGTAAAAGTAGAGCGAGTGTCTGTCTCCTGAATCCAAACTGCGAGCTGGAGATGAGCCTGAAAGCGGAAGACCCTGCCTCCCATTCTACTTTTAGAAACTCTAGGAACCACAAATCTTAGAGCAAAAGTGCTCTACTGGGATAAGGTCTTTAAGATATGATGGGGCCTAATCATTGAGTACTTAAATAATGAGAGATTCACATGAGCTTACTTTATCTGGTCAAGTGATTCTGACTTCCCGAAAGAATACACTTAGATTCACATTAATGGAACAGTTTCATGGTTACCTGCTCTAAAAATGCCCTATTCTCATCTCTTTTATTTACGTGAAGGGATAGCGTCCCGTCAGAGTAACTGACTGCATGCTGTCAATGACAAACATGGTTAGCACTCACCGCTGCCAACTCCATCTTCGAGCCGGATGCTGAGCCGGACGAGTCCAGTTTCTCCCCCGCTGCCGCTGCCGTTTTGAAGCCGGTTAGGTTCAGCCACAATGGATTAATTAAAACTGGTGGAAATCAGATGGGAGCAATGAGTCAGATTTCAAAACATTAACTTAAGGTTGCCGGATAGCGGTAGGCTAGGTTAGCCGGCTAGCTAGCTGTCACGGTGAGATAAGGTGAAGTTAGCATGACATCCACCGGCACTCACAAGCCAGCCGTTTCTAAGTCATATAACTACATTAAAGCGAGCAAAGCTGTGAGCTCTGACAGGCTGATTTGTTTCAAAAATTCAGTAAAACTCACACAAACACATCACGCCATTTGCTAGCCAGCTAGCGTAACATGCTAGCTCCTCTTACCTGATGTTGAAGTATGTCAGGGATCGATGGAGGTGATTGTCACCGCTGTTAGCTTAAGAAAGTCCATGTTTTATATTTACTGCGACAGTCTAAGAACATTTCCTCACAGCCCACAGTTACTTTTAACACTTCAGCTGCCGGGAGGACGGAACTTTCTGGCAAGGCTAGTTAGACAGTATCAGCGTTAGCCGGTTAACTTCCCGAGTTACCAGAAATAAAACATACACGCTGCCACAGATAAACCCGGAGTGTTCAGGGAGTGCAGAGCAGAGCTCCAAATTTCTCACTAAATTCGCGGTGATGTAGCCCGGATCGTCACCTGTACCTAGATGGTAAAGTTCACCTGCAGTGCAAAACACGCACACACATTGAAACGAACCCTGCGCACTGGTTTGTGTGGTCATAGTGGTAATGAAGCCAGTGTATCTACATCTTTTTCTTAACTTATTGAGCTCCTTTGTTTTACTTTTTTCTTCCTCAACTGAGCACATTTCCTTTCAGTATATATATATATATATATATAGTCATGTTTCTGTTTATTTTTTGAGCTATTTGATTTACAAAGTTTTGATATAGGAGGGGTTTACCCATTTGGCTGCTGTAACACAGGAATTTCCCATTTTTACGAATAAATAATAATAATCTCCTGCTAATTTTGGAGTTTCTGCTCTTAGAAATAAGAGCACAAACTAGGACGCGCATGCACGCAGTGCAAGTTCCTGCATTTCTGACAATGGCCTCATGATGGCGCTGTTGTCCCACAGAATATGAACCTTGTAACTTCAAGGTTTACTGGATAAATTCTTCAGTCATTATAGGTTCTTATTAAACACCACTGTTTTCCTTTAACTTTAAATTAAACCTTTAAATTTAACATTATAGCACAAAACCTTGTGAAAGTATTTGAGTCAGTCATGTAAACAACTGGACTTGGACGGTGATTTGTGACAGAACGATAGCAGCATGAGTGCAAGGGAAGATTTACAAGATGGTAGTGGAGATGGTGGTAGTGACGAAAAGAAAGTGGAGCTGGAAGGGGGAAAAGTTGAAGGTGCTATAAGATTTGCATAGGGAGTGAGCAGAATGGATTAGAAAGGCTGATCAGTTTGGATACAAAGTTACAGACAAGGCTGAGATGGTTTGGACATGTGCAGAGGAGGGATAGCGAATACATTGGACAATGGATGCTGAATATAGAGCTGCCGGGCAGCAGGAAAACCACAGAGGAGATTCATGGATATAGTGAAGCTGGACATGCAGAAGGTTGTCTGACAGGGTGAGATGGAGGCAGCAGATCCCCTGTGCGGACTCCTAAAGGGAGTAGCTGAAAGATAATGATTTTACTAATTGTTTTAGACGGTTTCTGTTCCCCTAACATCTCATTTCCATGAGTACCTACTTAACAATGATAAGCTTGAAAGACATCAAGCATTAATGGGATAAAAGACATTTTATTTCAGCTTGATTCCTTGGACATGTTTGAAGCAACCACACAAAACATATCTGCACTCTGAGCTGTGGAGTAGTATCACTTTCAAAACCATGTCTCAAAGTCACTATTTAACTTGTATGCTGTCAGAATCACTGTTTTTAATATTTGTTATCCCCCCCCCAACAAAAAAGAAAATGTACACAAAGATCAGGAAATTAAAAAATTCTTGCCCTTTATGTACACTTTTTTTTTTATGTAAATAAAAAAAATCTCCCAAACTTGTGTACATAAATGGAAGCAAGCTGCTTTCAGTTGCTCCCTTATTCACAGGGGGTTGCCACAGCAGGTAGCTCTGAAAGTTTGATTTGATTTTCAAAAGTGTATAAATACATCTGAATATGACCCCCATTTTGTTTCATGCTCTCAAGGAGCATCCACAACATCCAACACAGCATCCACTACTTGAAATGTGAGCATGGTTGTTATGGCCAAAATAAACTGAAATGTTCATTAGCTTTTCCACTAACGTGCTACCCATTTACCTTTGGATACTCCAGTTATGAAACTGGAGTATCCAGCTCAAGTCTCAGAGCAAGTGATTACAGAAGGCAGTCCAACAACAGACTGAATAAAAGTAAACCCTTCTTTGAAGCCTGCAACTTATCAAAGTTAATTCTCTCACAAGAGACGAAATTCAGATGCATTTATTGTCCATTTATTTCATTTAAGGCATTTTATAAAATGTAGAACAGCCTTACAGTGTTGGCATCAGTGACTTGTAATTTCTTGGATAATACAGTGGCAGGTATGTACCTCAATTCACCAGGTAGAAACTAATGTGCCAATAGAAACCCTTTGAGCTGCGGAAAGCATAGCACAAAA
This sequence comes from Bujurquina vittata, assembly GCA_015106715.1. Taxonomy (NCBI): domain Eukaryota; kingdom Metazoa; phylum Chordata; class Actinopteri; order Cichliformes; family Cichlidae; genus Bujurquina; species Bujurquina vittata. Next base: position 9,777 of record VUQK01004138.1, on the reverse strand, counting down.
CAGTGCACAGATCCAATACATGATCACCCACCACCAATTATCAAAGTGTAAAGCCAGCGATTGAAGTCTACATCACCAATATTACTGCATTCCACTTATAAAGACTTGAAGATTTTCCAGTCTTAAGTGTTTGAGTTGGCATCGTGCAATCTGACTGAGGTATTAACACAGTGAGGGAAAGGGCTTACAGTATAGATTTTATACTGACATCAGCAAATGTGAAGCACAAAAACTCCAACAACCACACGTGACCAGTGGTTTTCATCAACCTCCAGCACAAAAAAATGGAAACTGCGGTGTTTGTTACAGTGATATGAGACATACCAATTAAGTAGAAAATATATACTAAGAAAGTTATATGTAAAGCTTTCATAGAAAACATTTGCTGAGATGAGATGCTGAAGATTTGGCCAAATAGAAATGCATTACATTTAAAGCAGGACGCGGAATACAAGGTTAAATCTATGCGCATTATTTCTGCAGTCACAGCTCCCTCTTGGCTTCTTCTCCTGATTTTCACTCTGCAGTCTGAGTGGTTTCAACCGGCAGTTCTGCATCCTCGTCGCTATCCCCGATACGATTCAAGGAACGTCGCAGGTTGGAAGGCAAGTCTCCACGTCTAAAAAAACAAAACAAAACATACTTTAAAAAAAACAGTCGAGGGCTGCACACGAGTAGAAAAAGATGTGAACAAATGAAGAATTTAATATCATGAATGAGCGTAATCATAGGCAGCAACTTTATACAGCACATCTAGATTTTGGGCAGGATTATGTATGCATCGTCCACTTTGACCTTTAGTCCCTGGATTGGCATAAGCTTCAAAAACGCTTCCCTTAATAAATTCATGACTTCATCAGTAACAGCTGACATCCTCTTAAGACAGAATACATCATGTGTAAAATGGATGATTTCCCCCCTTGATGTTATTAAATATTTCAATCTGAATTGTGATCATTACTTTGGAATGGGAAACATTAGATACCACTACCTGAGCTTGTTCTTCAGAGTGCTGACTTCACGGTTCATAGCATCTACTGACTCAGTTGCATCATCCCGCTCCCGCTGCAGCTTCCTGCGGGCGGCGTTGGCTCTTGTCAGCTCTTCCTCCGTCTCCTCTAGCTGATGCTTCAGCTGACGCAGTCGGCTATTTGCCTTCTCAGCCTGTGGATGCGTCAGTGTGGGAACAAGCAGATCAGCAAAGAATGATGTCAGGATCAAACATCAGGATATCTTTCTTGGCCTTACGATAATTTGGAGTTTGAAAGTAAAACATGATTAGTGACTGGTTAACCTGATCTTTGTACTGATCGGTGTTGCGCCTCTCGTCTTCGATCTGTAGCAGCACCTCTTTCAGCTTCTTCTCTGTTCGTTTGATCACCCTGCTGGCCTGCTGACGCTCCCTAAAATAAGCAAAGACACGTTGCAGTGAGAAACACTATAGTGCAATACCAAAGAAACAAAAAAGTGTCCATTTCACTGCCCCTCACTTTGACTCTGTGTCAAGCTGTTCTTCCAGCTGAGCAATCTTGGCTTCCAGGCTGGTGACAGTGAACTTATATTTGGACTTGATGGTTCCTTCAAGCTCCTGCAGCTTCTGTTTCAGCTCCTTGTTCTGGCGGTCCAGCTGTGAGCGAGCGCCCTCCAGCTGCTGGGAGTTGCTGCGCTCTGTACTCAGCTCTGAGGTCAGCTGCTCAGTCTATTGTCAGACACACAGGAGAGAGTGCCAGTAGTGCCAACAGCCATATATGTATTCACAGGGGGGGAAAAAAAGTTGATCTTATATCAAAGCATGCCTACGCCAATTTCTGTAAACACTCCAGTGCCAGACTCATTTTCCAATTTGTCACCACTTTCTTTTCCTGTAACTACTGTAACGACGACCCAGTTTAAACACTTGAATAAACGGATTCTCTCTCATACAGTGGGAGACTCACTTTATAAAAAAAATCTACAAAACTGACAGCAGGAATACACATTTTCTTTTAAATGTTTTAATTTCCTTTATTTTCCTTTAGTTGGTGCTGTTGTATTCTGGTTATGGCATTTTCTCATTCGATTTGCTTCCAGACATGGTGAGTCACAAAATACTGCAATAAATTTATGGATAATTTAAACTGTGTATATCCTAAAAGATTTTTAGAAATAATATTATGATGTAAAAATCTGAAATTGTGGCAGATCGATATGAAAAGAACCCCTTTCATTTTTTTTTAAAGTTATTTTTTATTGTAATTTTCCTGACGGGCAATTTTATTTTTATTAACACATTTTTTTTTAATTGCTACTGCCAACTACAGTGTTCTGTTTATTCCTGTAATTACTGATATATTAAAAAGACAACATTAAATATTTGTTCTAGTTATAGCTATAATCTTAGATGTGTGCTTTTACCTGCTGTGTGGCTCTCCTCACACGATCACTGATCATCTCCGTGTTGAGGTGTTCCTCCTCGAGTTCCCCTTCCAGCTCGGCGATACGAGCCTCCAGCCTTCGCTTCTCATCCGTCAGCAGAGAACTGCAAACAAATGAGGAAGCGACGGTGACAGTTAATGTGTCCTGAGAAACTTGTAGCATCTGCATAATACTTGCTAAGTTGTTAATGAAATCTGAATATCCATATTCATTTATCATTCATGATTTTACACACACACACATACACACACACACACACACGTAAATATTTCATTTATACTTTTTGGTGTTGATGCTACTAAGCTCATCCTGGAGCTCATCCCTCTCAGTCTGAGCCTGTCTCTTGAGTTTCTCTGCATTGGCCAGTTCCTGCGGGAAGCATTAGTCACAACTTTATTAAGATTTCAACAGATTATTACAGCGTTACATGTAAACAGCAGGGTTAAGAACATGCTCAATGTATGCAAGAATCTTATGTTCCAGAGTCTTTGTGTGCACTGAATGAAGACCTCTTCTGGAGTGACAGGTCTGTTTTTAATGCAACAGTTCTTTTAATCCAGAAACATTTTTCATCCTTCAGAGAAACAACTTGAAGCATGAACCCTTATAAACAGGGTCTTTTTTTTATATGTGCTGGTCTAATTCTCCCCCCAATGATTGGGTAATCTGTGTCATACCTCTTGGGAATGGAACATGGATGACTCCAAGGTCTTAAGCTTCTTCTCGGTCTCTTTGGCTTCATTGACAGCTTCATCTCTGGACAAACGAAGCTCATCCAGCTCTCTCATTAGATCCTTGACTTGGGCCTGAAGTGGGGACATGAAATAATGAGTGCAAATTCTGCACTGACCAAGCTGATCAAATAGGCAGTAACTAAGTGAACATTTAAATACAGGCTGTCAGCTGATGTTACAAATATGTTATCAGAAAATATTAATGATGTGGTTTTCTGATATCTTTAAGTGTATAATAGCCTGTCATATAATTTTAAAGTGCAGTCTCTATTACATTCCTATTAATTTCCAAGTCAAGTGATTCTTTTAAGCAAAAAAAACAAAAAAATCCACTTGCCTGTGTTTATGGATGCAGGCTTGTGTACTTTACCTGGAGTTTTTTCAGCTGTTTGAGGGCGTCATCACGTCCCTTGTTGGCAGCATCAATCTGGGCTTCGAGGGTGGCCAAATCCTGCTCCAGTTTCTTCTTAGTCGAGAGGGCCTGAGTGCGCTGCCTGCGTTCATCTTCCAGCTCGATCTCCATCTCGTGAACCTGAGTGGTTTTTTAAAATAAGTAAATAAATAAAAGAAAAAAAAATTTAAAGACTTGATAAATTATGGTTTAGCCAAATATTTTCTTGTAAGTAATTTTATTTTTAAAAAAACGTTTTCTCAGACACCTGTTTAACAAGCTGCTTCCTCCTCTCTTCTCCCTGCTCGTCTCTAGCCTGCAGGTCCCGGTCAAACTGGGCCTTCATGGCCTGCAAGTTGACCTCCAGTCGTAGTTTGGCATCTTCTGTGAGCTGAAGCTCATCCTCAAGCTCCTCCAGCTGGATTTTCATCTCCTCCAGCTGCTGCTCCATGGAACGCTTGGATTTCTCCAGCTCATGAACCTATAGGTGAGGAGTTTGCATTGATGCACATTCACGATTTTGTGTTACCAAAGAATAAATGCAAGACTTTGCTCAAAATCTAACTTCTGCTGAGAGTAGTACGGAAACCTTTATTGCTTCCAGGGTGACATTTTAGCAAAATCCTTTAAAGTGACTAAAGAACAGCGTTTTGCCTCACGTTCTTTCCGACATCATCTTTGGAGGAAACCAAGTTTTCCATTTCAGCTTTGAGCTGTTTGTTGGCCCGGTCCAACTCATCCTTCAGGGTCGTCACAGTCTCCAGCTCACGAGCCAGATTCAGTGCTCGCGTCTCCTTCTCTCTGGCTTCAGCTTCAGCCTTGTCACGTTCCTCAGCATAACGAATTGAAATATTTTTTTCCTCTGCCAGCATCTAATAGAAGAACAGCAGCATGATTTAAATTCAGCATTTCATACATGATTTCTTGCATGTTTTAGAGAAAATCCGAGGTGGATAAATAATTTGTGAAGCAAAAAATCTTTTTTTCAAACCCTCGACTTCTCAAGAGGGTGAGAACTCCTTCTACAACTTGAAAAAAGTTATTGCAAAATTTTAAAAACAATTATGTGGCATGGGTACATGACTTTTTGTTCAAGTTTGCATTCCTTAATAGCAGTTTTTGTATAATTTGTTGCCTCTTTTTGTATTATTTTGTCGCCAACTTTCGCTGCTGTTGGGTTGAGCAACCAATCCTTCGTATACAAGCTCAAACCAACCTTAGTGGTTAATTCAATTCAAATTAATACAGCGCCAATTCACGACAAACAGTCGCCTCAAGGCGCTTCGTACTGTAAGGCAAAGACCCAACAATACTGCAGAGAAACCCAACAGTCAAAACAACCCCCTATGAGCAAGCACTTGGCGACGGTGGGAAGAAAAAACTCCCTCTTAACAGGAAGAAACCGCCTCTGGTTAGATTCTTTAAAATGTTAATATACATATAATCACATTTTACCAGATCAGTAAGAAAGGCATCTCATGGCCCTTTGTTTTGGGCACAAAATAAACTGTTGACATGATACCTGATCAAATTTCTTCTGCTTCTTCTCCAAGTTGGACACGACCTGCCTCAGGTGGTCCTGGTCCACCACGAGGTCATCCAGCTCCTGCTGTAAACGGGTTTTTGTCTTATCCAGTTTGTCGTAGGCTGCCAACTTTTCCTCCAGCTGCAGCGTCTTGCTCTCCAACTCCCGCTGGATTTTCTTGCGGCCCTCCTCGGCCACCTCCAACGACGAGGCCTCGTGTTCCAGCTTTTTCTTCATCTCTGCCAACTGAGAAAGAAAAAAAAACAAAACAAAAAACAACTTTATTATTAGGAGTAGATGGAAAGGAAGGAAATGTGGTTCGAGGTGGGAGGCATTCTTGACTGCTGGTAACTGAGGAGACAAAGAAATACAGGTGAGAGGAAGATCTCTTTCTATTGGCCACTGTGTGCAAAGTTAAGGGTTGACCAAGGTTAATTAAGTGTATCCAGCTGAATGTGTAGGCCATGACACAAATGACCACAAAAAGACTAACAAACATGTAAAAACTCAAGTGAAATGTGAAACCAATATAAGGTTTTGGTTTTCAGCGTGGACCAACCTGGGTCTGCAGAGTGGAAACCTGCTTCTCCAGGTTCTTCTTGCTCTCCTCCTCTTCCTCCAGCGTCTCCCGCAGGTTGTTCTGCTCGTCCTCCAGCTGCTTCAGGCGCGAGGACAGGGACAGCTTCTGACGAGTCTCCTCTTGAAGCAACCCCTGTTCAGTGAAGAAAATATCCTCTTTGATATTTTGTGATAAAAATTGTATTTCTAATATTTGCTCATCCCCTCCACCCAGAGTTGCATAGCTAATTAGACTACAAAATTAACCACTTTTAATAGAAGTAATAATAAATATTAGTCTTTGCACCTGTGTATCCTGCAGCTGAGATTCTATAGAAGAAAGGTCCTTGCTGGATTTGATGTTCTTGCCCTCTGCTTGACTCAAGAGGCTGTTTACGTTGTCCAACTCCGACTAGACATGAAGAGAGAATCAGTTAAAGCTTCAGTCAACCCATTCATCCATCTGCAGCTGCTTCATTCTTCCCATAAATGTCCTTGTTCTCTGTATATAAATCTCTATAAATAAATCACCCCTCTGAGAGGACTCTACATACCTGCATCTTAGTTATCTTGTCAGCGAGGGCCTGCCGCTGGCGCTCACTTTCTCCGTGTTTGACCTGCAGTTCTTGAACCTGGGCTTCGGCCTTCTTGCGACGGTGTTCTGAGTCCCCTTTGCCTTGCGTCAGACTTTGCAGCTCGATCTGCAGTTCATTCAGTTCGCTCTCCATGGCCTGCTTGGCTTTCTCCACCGACGCTTTGTTCTGCAGGAGCAAACAACAGTTTTCTGGGGTGTGTTTTTTTATTTTATTTACTTATTTATTTTTTACTGTTTAATTTATTCAATCTTTGCAGACACACTTCTCTTATGAAGAGAGTTTTTAAATGACCTTTTTGGCCTGCTCCAGCTGTTCGTTAAGCTCTTCAAATGCCTGATTGTGTTTTTGTCTCATCTCAACCATCTGCTGCTCATGAACCTTGGCCTCTTCCTCAAGCGTCTTCTTCAGCTGGGCAACCTCACTTTCACGCTTGCTCCTGAATGGACAGGAGAAGGAAATAAATGAGACAATAATTGATGTAGGGCTTTCCCTCTTAACCTTGAGTTTCCTAACATACAGAATGTATTTTTTCAAGGGAAAGGGAACATCTAAAGAACATCAGAGGTGGGTCAGCTTGCTGAACTGTGGTGAATTTACAGTAAAGTTCTCTGTTGGACTGGTGCACAGTGACTTGGTCAGAATTAAGTAACATCAAGGGTAGCAGAGATGAATTTGAATTTAAGCTAATGAAGCATATTATACATATATATACATACACACACACACACACACACATATATATATACACACACACACACACACACACACACACATATTGAAATCCAAGTCTATACAAGCCTGATTGTCACCTCAGCTCCTGCTGTGCTGCAGTGGTATCCAAAGTGTCCTCCAGCTCAGTCTTAAGGGCCTCCAGCTCCTCTCCGAGATCCCTGCGCTGTTTCTCAGACTTGGAACGTGCCTGCCTCTCCAGCTCCAGGTCCTCCTGGAGCTCTGAGATCTGGGCCTCAAGCTCCCTTATCTTCTTCTGGGCTGTGTTCTTGGCTGCAGACTCCTCTTCAATCCTAGAGGTTAGGCAAACCAAAATGATGACACAGTCAGTACAAGAAAACAGCTCTTTCACTTTTGTTTGAAATACAACCTTAGTACATTTTTCTGCAATAAAAACCAGAACAACCAGTATGCACATACCTGGCAAGTGCAGCAAGAAGTTCCTCTTCCTTTTTGGCCAGCTGAGCTCGAAGTTCAGCAATCTGGGCTTGCAGGTCTGCAATCTGGTCGTGGAGCTCAGTGGAGTCTCCCTCAAGTTTACGCCGGCTCTTCTCCAACTCCTGCCGCACCTTCTCCTCTTTTCTCAGACGGTCTAGATTAAGAGGAGAGAAGGAAAAAAAAATCATGACAAACTGCATACAACTTGCAGTGGATTCAAAAACAAAAATCTTAAATATAAACACTTGCCCTCCAAATCTGTGATCATGGCTTCATGTTTATTCTTGAGTTTCTGCAAACTTTTGGACTTCTCTTCCTCCTCAGTGAGGTTGGTGGTGAACTCAGCGACCCTCTCCTCCAGCAGTTTTTTCTCCTGAGGTAAAAAATACAAAATAAACACGGACATTTAAGTTGTCGTTCCAGGTGTAGTGGTTTTCGTTACTTGCTTGGAATATTTTAGAGATACAGAAATTCTTTGGATTCTTAATTCTTCAGTATGGGGAAGAATTAGCATCGTGTATGAGACCTTGTTAAGCTTGTTGTTCTGGTCATCCAGCACCATGATGTCCTCCTCTAGTTTCTTCAGCTTGGCATCTGTAGTCACTTTCTCCATGTGGAGCTTCTGCCTGGCTGCTTCCTCCTCATCCAGCTGCTGTTCCAGCTCCTGTATGAACAAATAATAATAATGCCTTTTGAAAAGACCCCCC
>VUQK01004132.1:0-11516 GCA_015106715.1 Bujurquina vittata | reverse complement strand
GAGAAACGTTTGCATTTCCGGTCAGTTCGGGAGGCGGCTCCTGATTGCAAACATTTTTTCTTGGAAATCTGAAGAACAGGGTGGGGGGGGGGGACCAGACCACCTACACAGTAGAGGGAGAGGCTCCTGCAAAGCAAGATCGGTGTCCGGACGGAGCTAGCGGATGTTGCGCTTCACGTAGACGCTACACGCCAGATTCGGAAAATGAGTGACAAACAAGGACAATAAAAGTGTGCGCAGTTCATCACACAGTCTGGTAGCTAAAAGGGAGAGCAAAGAATGAGCGATGACTCCACTCAAATGGAGAAAAATGGCAGAAAGAGGCAGAGACGTCCTCCAGAGAGCTACTTTTACTTTCTTACTTTGAGTAGATTTTAGAGCCTGTACTTTTTTACTTTTACTTGAGTAAAGAAGTTGAACCAGTACTTCGACTTTTACAAGAGTAGTTTTTAACACAAGTACTTGTACTTCTACTTAAGTACAGAATGTCAGTACTTTGGCCACCTCTGCAAATCAGCAACAGAATATCATAGTCCTGATCTCAACCCAAATACAATGCCGTGACATGACCTGAAGAGCACTGATTAACCAACACATCCAAAGTGACTCCTTATTGTTGTGGAAGTACCTGCAGGAAATGTATGTGATAGGTTTTACTAAATTCACTGTTTATCTTGCACAAAAAGCACAATTGTGTGTTATTAGTTTAGCCAAATTTGTTTTTATCCTGAAAAAGCAATATGGAAATCCTGGTAATTACAAAGGGTTCACTAACGCTCTTGCAACTGCAGTTATCAATGGCCGTGCTTGTTGAGAAAGACCATCACATTTGTTTTTAGGTGTGGTTAGATTGTTCAGTTTGATATGTGTATCCAAATATTAAAAAAAGCCATTAAAAAAAAGATTTGTGGTATTTGCCTTCTGCAGCCTTTTGAAGGGACAGAACCTTCATATGGACAAAAGTACTAAGCTAGCTACACATTGTATCTACACAAGCTGCTCAGCCGTGGAAAGCCATGTCACGAAGCTCTGGGTGGACAGTTTTTGTGCTGCTGTTAATGCCAGAGGAGGTTTGAACTTTGCAGTTATTGAGTCAGAAGAGCTTTGGCGATCCAACTCTGTAACTCTACCTGCTGTGCCGCTTCATGGCTGAGTTCCTATGGTTTCTAAATCCTTCCACTTTCAAATAAGACCATTTACAGTGGATTGTGGAATATCTAAGGAAGAAAATCACAAACTGACTCCTTCAGGCATGACTTGTTGCTATTACAATACCATGCTCAAATTCAGTGAGTTCTTTAGAGTGACCCATGCATCACAAATGTTTGTAAAGGCAGACTTCATGGTTAGGTGCTTGATTTTATTCACTTGTGGAAATGGGACTGGAAACACCTAAATTCAAAGATTAAGATGGGTGGTACAATACAATACTCCAGTTGTCCATAGTGTATTTCCAGGTAGAAAGTAGAAAGAGGATCAAAATGATGTGCAGGGGTTGGACAAACAGAGGGAGCATGAGAAGTCTGGTTTTGCACATCATCATCTGACATCATCTAATCAACTTTTGAACATTCTTTAAAAAAAAGAAGTCACATTTGACCTCTGACCTTTCCTTCAAGGTCACATTATAGTTTTATTCGTTGACTGTATCCCAAACAGTTTGTATGTGGTATTAACAGACATGTTTCCATAAGTAAAATTTCATTAAAAGCACAACTGTGGGGCAGTTTAACTAATAACCAGTAATGATGAACTTTGGCCTGTTAGGAAAAAAATAAAATACCTGCAGACCTATGGTCCACCCACACAAGTGATTTCACTCATTTTGGCTGATTACACCCCTTCATGGGCCTGTGTGTGGGTGAGCACAGTCTGAGTGACATCTGGCTTCATTTGTTTCCCATGTTTCATATCCAGGAAAAACCCAGGTACTGAATACAGTTTTAAGTTTACACATTTAATGGATTTAAATATTAACAGAAAGTAAGTCTCTTGACTTGATTATCTGGTAACTTCATGTACATCCCAGAGTTGCTCAATCCGCTTCTATCAAAAAAATCCATACATGATTAGCTGAGGACTCAGTTTGTCAGCACGGCGTTTGCATTAATATTTCATAAAAATGACAGAAATTACTTTCCTGGGTCACCAGGAACAATTTTCACAATAAGTAACTGGAAGAAACAAAATAAATAAATAAATAACAGCCATGTGACAGACTGGCAGCCTGTCCAGGGTCTATCTTGACTCTTGCCCTTTGGTTCACAGCACTAAGAAGATTTCAAGGGAAAAGCGGAAAAATTCCATTTAAAACTGGCCATAGATATGCAAATATGATGGTGGTGGGGTGTTACCGCTTTCTCCATTTTACTGCCAATCTTCATAATTGCAACATTCATAAAAGAGCCCCGGCTGCTGGCCTCACAGCTCGACTTCAAAGACAATCAGAACAAGTTGGTCCGTGGCTTTCCATGCAGAGGTCACAAACAGCAGCGGGGCTACATGTAGCTCATATATTAATGCACCCGACATGCTGCAAACCCCCACACTCATTTCAGATTTTCTTTTGGCTCCACACACACACACACACACACACTTTAAAATTTCTCTTTCAAATGCACATACCCTAGTGGATGCTTTTTAATCTCATCACTGCTCGTCTAATTCAATATGGACCCTGCTGGACTGCTCCTCTGCCCCTCCTCTCTTCTTTCAGACAAACAGAGTAGGAGGAGTGAGGGGGAGCGATGACAGAGAGATCGAATGACCTGGAGTGACAAAGGAATGATGGATGGGAAGAAGGAAAGAAAGAAAAAATGGTGGATGAAAGAAATGATAATGGATGATGTGCAGGACAGTAACAGGGTGAAGGGCACAAGTTTTGCTTCTTACTTTGTGTTTTGGTCTAATAACTCACAAAGGCCACGAATTTGAGTAATTACAAAGAAATGCTCCAACAGCTGCTTCAGCATGACCTTGTGTTCTCTGTGTGCCATCACACAGACACTAAGGTTCACTGACATACACACATCCCCAAAAGCCCACTACTTACATATAGGTTAGCCTTATGTAATCTCTTCTGTCTTTCCACCCCATTATGTAACTACGCTGGAAGGATGAAGGCATACTCACGTGATCATAAACGCATTTTACTTTTGGCAAAAGTCTGTCTAGATTTCTGATAGGACTACTGCTCGAGAAGCCTTACAAGGCAGGGAGACTTCTTTTTTTTTTTTACCAGCAAGATGACATAACTGTAAAAAGCTGAGAGCATGTATCTTTAGGCATCCATATTTCAGAGATTTCTTTGCCTTCCATCCTTCCTCAATACTCACAGAACAGCAAGTTGCTGCATTGTATTTGTGCTCAATTTTTGAACAATTTTCTAGTTTATATCCTTCCCGATACACCTCATCGTCATAGAAACTTTAGCTACAGTAGCACTCTATAGTGCGGCTGTCACTGAACAGGGTCTTTCTAAAAAGAGAGAGCACACAGTTTCAAACTAACCTTTTGAGTATAATATGGCTGTTTCTTGTTTCATCAGTGTGTTATAAGACGACATACACTGTTTCAACCACAAAATTAAAAAAATACGGAAATACGGATTCAAGCATAAAAGTATACTAAGGGACAAGAGAATGCAACTTCACATGGGTTTGTGAGCTTCAGCTGAAAAACAAACTGGAGTATTGGCACTTTTTCTGCTAGGCTCTGGAGGACAGCCGTGATGTCTGCAACACTGATAAGTACAAGCTTTGATAGGCTTGGGCTGAAATGGAACAACTGGCAGGTGTTAAAACTAATAAATGTCCAAATCTGATGGAAAAATAACAGACTTTTAAAGAGGCTGCAAGACAAAATGTCTGAAATGAACCCAGACCTGAAATTGATATTTCTATATCGCATTACAAACCAGGGAGTCAATCAGTGATAAAAAAAAACTAATAATGATATAAAGTGATAATAATCTAAATTCTGTGTAGGTAAAGTTTGTGCTGTGTAGTTAGGTTTGCAACTGCATGTGTCATTTATATATATACAATTAAACTAAAAAGGAAGCAGCAGGGAATTAATTCACCCTTCTGAAGCTCTACTGTGTGTGTGTAAGTTGTTTTCAAACCTGAGCTTTTTGGGCTGTCTAAACTGAACTCTGGTTTGTTTTCTACCTTGAAGTGCTTTGTGGTAATCACTTTGGGGTGTGGGCCAAAACAACTGCACCAAGACCCTTTGGAGGAGGTGGTCTTGGTCTGGATCCTAAACAAACTCTAGAGTGGTTCATTCATGCTGTGAACATGTTTTGATGTTACTCCATCCCAACTACCTTGTGTATGCTGTGAGTTTGAGATAAAGTAGCCAGATATGTGGCTGACATAAATGTGGAGCGTATGGTTTTACCTGAAATGCTGCCAGATGAACATAATTGTTAAATTCTCCATGTTATGCGGCAGTGTAAAACACAGCACTTTCTTCCTGTATTTACATTCGTTGCTACGACCTCACCACATTTGGCCAATAAGCAAGACTGCATGTTCTCACCTGGTTCAATGATGCACTTTGGTTCACTTGGAGTTTGCTCTGACTTTGCTCCGTGTGAAACAAAACCAGAGTAAACAAACCACAGGTATGAAAACACCCTAACTAACTGGTCAGACTATGGCACAGAGGGACAGTTTCATGCAGAAAGTTAGTGATACCTTCTGATACATTGTATGCAGAAGGTGCAGTCTGAAAGAGATACAGTCAGAGACTACAGGGCGGTGGCAGGGAAAATATAACAATGCAGCATAGGTAGTCTGTGGGATGACTGGAAATCAAGGAGAGGACACAGATGTTGGGGGAAGCTGAAGAAGGAAAAATTTTTGTTTAGTGTTTACTGAGGAGTTGAGACAGGCTGTGAGTGGTAGGGAAGAGTTACAGGATGACTGAGAAACACAGCTGCAGTCCTGAGGGAAAGGGCCAAGGAGACTTGATGGTGGGATGAGGGAGCACAGGAAAGTATTTGAAGGGAGATAAGCGCAAAGAAAAGCAGGATAGTCAGGGAGATAGGTCAGTGGGAATACTGGGAAACTAGGTGCATGGCAGAGACAAAGGAAAATACTTATAGTGAGCGGTTTGTAAGCCTGGACACTAGGGAAGGAGAAAGGGACTTGGCTAGGCAGAGTGCTTGAGCTAGAAATGATGTGCAGGTTAGCGTGATTAGGGATTGATATGGAAGTGTTCTAACAAGTGAAGCGATTGTGAGAGAAGCTGGAAGGAGTACTTTGAGGAGTTGATGAATGTAGAAAATGATTGCGAGGCGGGCAGATGGAGGAAAGTTAGTGAATCACAAAAGGCCGAGTATTAGTAAGGAGTATGTGTTGGCAGCTATGAAGAGGATGAAGAACGGAAAAGCAGTTGGTTCAGATGGCATAACTGTGGAGATATGAAGATGCTTAGGAGAGAGGGCAGTGGACTTTTTGCTGTTTAGCACAATCCTGGACAGAGAGAGGATGCCCGAAGAATGGAGGTGTAGTGACACCAGTTTTCAAGAAAAAGGGTGATGTGCAGAGGAGTAGTAACTACAGAGGGATAAGGCTGATGAACAATGCCATGAACGTATGTTGAAGCTAGGTTAAGAAGAGAAGTGACAATCAATGAGCTGCAGTGTGGCTCCATGCTGAGAAAGAGCACTGCAGATACAACGTTTCCTTTGAGAGTGTTGACAGAAGAATATAGAGAAGGTTAGAAGAAACTTCACGGTGTCTTTGTGGATCTAGAAAAAAATGGCATGAACGGGTGCGCTGGACAGGCAGGTGAGGACCCCAAAGCAGGACACTGGACTCAGTGTAAACTCAAAAGAACTCAGTTTTATTTGCTGGCAAACACAGGGAGGGCTGAACTGGACAAAGTTGAAAGCATAAACTAAGAAACAGGAACACACACGGCAGCTGACTACAACGACTATGACAAGGACGCGACACCAAGCAGGGGAAAACACAGGACTTAAATACACGAGGGCTGATGAGGGAAGCAGACACATCTGGGAAACACAGGTGACTGGCATAACACTAACGAGACAAGGAGACACAGGTGAAAACTAAATACAACCTAAAACACTGGATCAAAGACCCAGGGCCGTGACAAAAAACAGATGATAGTGTGCTGAGTAAGGAACTGTGGAACTGCATGAGGAGTATGTGAGGGTGGTGCAGGACACGTATGAAGACACTGAGACAGTGATGAGGTGTGCAGTAGGAGTGAGAAATGAATTTGAGATGGGCAATGGACAGTGTACAAGAAGAAGACAGTGCAAGGAGGGTGATTTGTGACACAAGTAAAGGTAAAGGGACGCTTGCTTATATAGCATTTTTCTACTCTAAGAGCTTTTATACAACATGCCTCATTCGTCCATTCATACAACCACTGTTTTCTATGTCTAAGTACTTCCTATCAAATATTCACACACATTTACACTCCAATGAACACATCGGAGAGCAACTTGGGGTTCAGTGTAGCAGCAAGAGTGAAAGGGAAGACCACAGAGAAAATTCATGGAAATAGTGAAGGAGAAGATGCAGACGGTTGGTGTGAAAGAGGAGGACGCTAGAGCTAGAATGAGATGGAGGTATATGATCTGGTGGGGCAACCCCTACAGAGAGTAGCTGAAAGAAAAGGAAGAAGAGTGAATGTTGCATTTTTTTTTTTTCTGGTCTTTTCTGGAAAAAAAGAGACAAAAATGCAAAACCAGAAGGCCATAAACTGCCAAAATAGTTGAAGGAAAAACAGCAGTGAAGCAGCAGCTTTGTGGCTGTAAAATTAACAGTTTAATCAATAGTACACAAACGCACGCACACACACACATCACATTTGGATGCAATCATCAGAGCCTTTATATAATATGCATGTAAAAGCCAGCAGATCAAGCAGAAGGGCCTATTTAGAAGTCATTATCATTATCATAACCATTAGGCATCATCCGGACCATTTAGCTGTACATGGCTTGCTCTGAGCTCTGATCACTCAATCTAATCTCTTCTAATGTAAATATTCCTGACTCACTCACTGACAGACACTAATCTGATTAATCAATTATAATCTGACCTATGCAGACCCATGCTGTGATGGCATCCTGCTAATCCAGCCTGCTAGAATAGGCAGGGATTTACAGGCCCACACTGAGGTCACCTGATCTCCAGTGCCAGTAATACTCTGAATACTCTGTACCCTGCAAAAGCTTCAGGCCCTTCATGTTTAGATTCTTATACATACATGGCGCTAAAAGTCATAAAGTGTTTTCAGCCAGTCTCCCAGCTTGAATTCAACAGACTGATATGGGATCTACTTTTAAGATTCCCCTTCAAACTTTTGTTTTTGATAAAGCTTATAGAGCTGGATCAGGTGACCCTGAACCATCCCTCAGTTAAGCTGCAATAGGCCTAGACTGCTGAGGGGATTCCCACTATGTGCTTCATATGTGTTTCATCTCCACTCACCTCTTTTCACTCACCCCCAATCACGGCAGATGGTTGCCCCTCTCTAAGCCTGATTCTGACGGATGTTTATTCCTGTTAAAAATGAAATTTTCCTTTCCACTGTCACCAAGTGGTTGCTCACAGGGGCTGTCTGCTGGGGTTTTCTCTCTCTAATATTCTGTCCGTCCATCCTCTACTTTGTCAGTTCCGGCTTGAATCATGTATAATTTTCTTTCCACTTCACAATTGTATACCACTTTGTGTTGGTCTTTCACATTAAATTCCAGTGAAATATATTTATGTTTGTGGTTGTAATGTGACAAAATATGGAAATGTTCAAGGGGTATGAATACTTTTGCAAGGAACTGTATGAACTGAAATGTTCCTCTTAATATTTTTCTTTCGCTGACATAAACCAACTTCATTTAGTGGCAATCAGTTGACATCAAGTCACCTTAAAATGAGAAGTAACCTTAAAAGTATTACTGTACAATAGTTAAACAGCTTCTCACCTGTGGAATAGTACTCACTGATACTCAGTTTTGGCATTTCTTCACTGAAATATTATAAAGCAGCACAAATGTCTAATAATTTTTTTGCAGGAAGAGTTTGGAACCCACAGTCAGATGCCCGGAACAAAATGGCAGCAGAACCGCAACTCACAAGGCCAGATGTGACATCTACAATACATTTATATATCTGTCATCTTTAGGCACAAGAAGAGCAAGAATCCCGCAGCTGATGGACCCACAGAAACCTGTTCTCAACAACATGGAGTAAGTCTGGGATACCAGGAGTAAGGCAAAATGTAGGCTGTAAGAACATAACATTCTCCCTTCTAAAAAGCTCAGCGCACTTCTAAGGAAACAGAAGAAGACAATGACAGCACAAATAAGCAGATTACTGAAATTAATATATTTTTAGTTAGGGGTGAGTTCTGTTTTAAAGATCATATGAAGATATTCTGGGAGAATCGCCCTCCATGATTAGAGGAAAAAAGCAAAGACTAACTAAAACTAAACTACAACGTTAAATCCAAAACTATTATAACCTTGATCATTTGGAATGTGTGCAGTTTGTCCTTTAAAAAAATTAGAGGAAACAGGACAAGAAGAGGACAAAATAAATAGTGTCTGTTCATCAACTGAAGGCCTGTCTCTGAAAGTCATGTCCTTAAGAAATGGGAACAAATCCAGCAAAGACTTGAGATGATGCAACTGATCAAGCTCCTGCTTGCCGAAGACTCATGGGAAACGTCAAGAAGTGAAGTGAATCATGGTGCCCACCGTGGCAGACATGTTTGCTTGCTCCGCTCCTGGATGAAACCTTTTTCGCATTTCTCTTCTTTACTGTATTTTTTTTTCTCTTCTTTTTTGTATGTTTTGTTTTCTTGTTTTGGATGCGGTACACAAACGCCTTACACTAAGGACATACAGCAGAGAGGCATTATTGGATATTGATGTACATAATTTGGAGTTTGCTGGACACATTTCACCAGAACTGCAACTCATTGTGCGCCCCTACAGCCACCGCTGCCACCCCCAGGAAGGTCTCGAAGCAACGACCTCACGTGAGTCCACGGACCCCAGGAGAGTGCTTTGGAGATAGTGAGGCAAGGGAAGCAAGCGAGGCAAGAGAGGGCGGGCTACATGCTAGACTAAAAGCTCGTGCTAGCCAACGTACAGTCTCTGGAGAACAAGTTAGATGAACTACGAATTACATCACAGAGGGAAGTAAGAGAGTGCTGCGCCCTGATCTTCTCTGAGACATGCCTTTTAGAGGATGTCCTGAACTTCGCCGTCTAGCTAGAGACTCATTCACTGTACCGGGGAGACCGGACTGCAGCCTAAGACAACAGGGGGAGGTGTGTGTGTGATCTTTACAACTTGTGGTGTAAAGATGTACAGACTGCATACAAGCACTGTTCCCCAAATCTGGAGTTTCTACTGCTGCGATGTTATCCCTTTTATCTACCAAGGGAATTCACATGTGTGTTTTTGGCTGCTGCTTACATCCACCCGCGGGCTAACTACACAGCGGCGCTCAGCAAGCTCTATGACATCATCAGCGAGCTGGAGGATTCACAGGAAGAAAGCAAACATTCAAGGTACAGACCCAAAGAAATGTGTCAGCAACTGCCCAGTAGCACTGCTTATCTTATTAGGCTGTTTCTTTATTAGGTAAATTGTTACACATAGTTAGGATTTGTTTGGTTTGTTTAAACCTGTTTTATAGGAAGTTCTGATCCAGCCAAGGTATACAGTACAAGGTGAATGGCACACCTATTGTTTTAAGAATCATACAGGAACCCGTCTTGAAAAACTTCTTCCATGCATTGTTAAGGAGGACCTGATGTTATTCAGGCTTTTCAGCACCATAGTACTGATGGTTTAGTGCAGGGATCCTCAAGTCCTCACTGCAGGAAGGAGCGCTTTCACAGGTCATTCATCCCAACAGCAGTACACACAAAGAAATAGAGGTACGAGAATGGACCTAAAAAGGTACAAAGCTTTGTCGCTCCAGCTGTACCCTAGTGGAGTACAACATTGTACCTCTGAGCCTAGGAATTTTGATTTTGTACCCTTGGGGTGATTTACTGTGGACCTTCAGAGGTACAAAAACCAAAATTCCTAGGCTCAGAGGTACAATGTTGTACTCCACTAGGGTACAGCTGGAGCGACAAAGCTTTGTACCTTTTTAGGTCCATTCTCGTACCTCTATTTCTTTATGTGTACAAGGCATCATGATGTCATGAATCACTTGGACACTTTTCCTCCACTGCCACCACTTTATCCACACTGTACATATACAGTACATTTCCCTAGTTTAGTGCTCTATTTAGATGCCGAAAAGGCGTTTCATAGGGTAGAATGGGGTTATCTTTTCTATTCCCTATATAAATTTAGTCTGGGCGATAACTTTGTTCAGTGGATTAAGGTGTTATATAACATCCTATATTCTATGTCTTGACAAATTGAGTATGATGAGAGGTTTTCGCTTTGCATTGTGGAACACGACAGGGCTGTCCATTGTCTCTGCTTTTGTTCGCTCTTGTGATCGAGCCTTTGGCAGAGTCAATAAAGGCTATGCCCTCTATCAATAGACTGGTTAAGGGAGACAAACATCATAAGATATGCTGTATGCCAAGATATATGCCACATATATCCTTCATATATCACATATAGAAGTCATTAGCAGGAATCAATTGAATCTGAGTAAATCAGAGGTCATGCCACTTGGGAGCCTTAAGTCAGAGCCTGTAACCCAGCCCCCATTCCCTTTCAGATGGTAACCAGCAGCCTTCGAATATCTGGACATTTTCATTACCCCAAGATTAAACGATATGTATAAAACAAACTTTTGCCCATTATTTAATAAAATCACACGATTTGGATAGGTGGAACTCCTTACCAATAGCATGGCTTGGTTGTATATCGCTGATCAAGATGAATATATTGCCTCGTCTATTATATCCTATAAGGATGATCCCAATAGCAGTGTTGTTTTTATTAACAATGAGGATGAATGATGAAATTATTTTGTTGACGACCCTTTTTTTTTCATGACAATAAGACGATGACGAGATACACATGGCTCTTTATTGACTAAAACATGACGAGATGTTTGAGTTTTTGTTAATGAGATGAAACTAGACTATTGTGCTTGTAATCTGTCAGTCAAAAGCTAACACCTATCAGCAATGCTGCTGCATCCCATCAATTTTGGTCAGGCCCACCACTTCCATTACTTTAATCACTGATGGACCATGGCCAACACTGGATGTTGCACGAAGGGGTGTGCTCAACTCATTAACAAGCTGTTATCATAGACATATACACCGCATTGAGCGCTGACACGTACGTCAATGTCGCCGACATATTAGATGTGGCAAAATTGGAAAACCTGACAGAGATACTGCTCTTGTGCTGTATGGAGTTGTTCGAACCATTTTACAGTTGAAATGGAATCACAAGGGATTACCTTTCACAGGTAAGACTGATTTTTTTTTTTTTTTTTTTTTTTTTTTTTTGTTCTGCCTTTCCCCCCAAAAACTATAAGTTT
>VUQK01004131.1:3539-18250 GCA_015106715.1 Bujurquina vittata | reverse complement strand
AGAAGAAAGAGGTTTCCGGGTTTCCTTTTTCTGCTTTGTCAAGAACTCACACACCAGCCAAATTGCAAGAGCATATTAGACTGGAACCTCTGAGTTCAGTTTCAATTTTCAACGGGCATTATGAATGGGTGCAGAATACTAGGCCTCTGACTGCAACTGGACCTATAACCAAAAAAACGAAACAGACCACAGCGTGCAGAAACATTACTCATCATATCAAACCCAGCCTATGCTGCAAAAACGGACTATCTAACTAAGCCTCAGAATCTTATATTCAGCAAAAAAGTATTTTTGATCTTGTTTTGAAAGTGATATACTAAGCAAGAGCCTGGGTAAGATTATTAAACTCGTTTTATATGAAGACTAGATATTTTAGCTTTATTCTGTAAGTTCATTTACCAAACTTCCTATTTCAATAGCTACTTTATACTCTGCACTTTGCTTCAAAGGGTGGAATTGTCTGGCTTGTTTTGCGGCTTGTTGATACCCACTGAATTTGGCTGTGAAAGCTTATTATTGGCTTTGATATTATTGGCATTCAACATAGTTAGTATTTTGAATGCCAATTCCTGTTTCACATTTAAAATATTGTCTTGTTAGCACAGTAAAATTCTAATGGGAGCATGAACATTAACATTGTAGTGTAAACCCTAAAGTACTGTGCAAAAGCCTTGTGCACGCCCTCATTTCTTTATATTTTGCTTTCATGGAGCCAGACTTTCTTGTGATTCTTTTAAAAGTTGGCTTGAGCAATAGTTTTCTGAAGGCCTCACAGAGTTTTTGTTTGGACATAGGCTGCGTGTGCACTTATTTTCAGTCCTTATACTTGACCAGGAATCTTTTTGCTTGTTAAGTCACTTAACACTGACCCATGAATAACTTAAACATAAACACAATTTAGCATTGAACTCATTTTAAAATGGGCTCAGGCTATGTTTAAGAATAAAGGTGGTGATACCACATATTGCCTTTCGAGCTGTACTTCCATGTGTGTTTGCACGTGTTTTGACGAATTTCTGCACACATTTGCTATTTTCCTTTGCAACACATAAGGAAATGAGGTGTGTCTCTAGACTTTTGCACAGTACTGTAGGTTGACACTAACTTGGGTGACTCAAGCGGCCCAGACTGCTGTGTCTAAGCCTGGTGGTGCCCAGGAGAGAAACACACAAATAGTTCACAAACAGAGAGCAGAACATAGGAATCAAATGTCAGAGAGGAGAAAGGTGAGACAAGGCTGAAGAGCAGGGGGCATGTAAGGCCCCCTCTCCCATCAGCATCTGCTGTACTGTGAAGCTGAAGAGGGGTGTTAGCACCAAACACTCCTTTCCAACAGAGTGACCTGCTGCAATGGAAGAGAAACCTGAGCATAGAACAGGAGGTGTAAAGAGTGCACTTAAAAGTTACATTGTAAGAGATGTGAGGTATTTAGATTCTGCTTTGCATGGCTTTCCAATGTGTAAGCTACAGTCCAGCACATCAATGGATGTTAAGATATTTAAGTTTTTTACATGCGACGAAACATTTGTGTTTCATCATTCTGACAGCGGCATTGAAGTTGAATTTCTGCTGAAATTGAATTTTCACTCACGTCATGACCAGAGTCTCGTCTCCTGGCTCGCTCAGGAGTCCATCGACAAACACGGAGGTGCTTGTAAAGTTGTGAATGGTCCACGTCCGCCCTTCATCAATACTGAACCTGTGGACATAGATGAAGTCTTCAGATAAAGCTGTCACTGTTTTAGAAACACACTTGTACTGATTTCAGCAATCGTTGCATAGCTAGCTACATTTTGATGTGCAATGTTTAGTCTTATTCTTTATGTAGGTCTATCTAACAAATATTTCAGTGGGCTAAATGTATGGTTATTAAACTGAAAAGCCTCAAGAGCATGAAAAGTCATTGAAATTCAGTGGTAAAAATGTGTCTAAAGACTGCATAATTTTTTTTTATAAGTAAAACTATGTAGTGTGAAAATACAAACACTTGATTATGTGACAAAGCTGAACTTTTCCATACACAGAAAAGTAACAAAATACCAAAATAAGATTCATTTTAATTAGGCGCTTTAATGCTTCTAGTCATAATGAGATCCTTCGTGTGAATGTGAAGTGTCTGGTGTTCAAGTTTCCTAAAACGAGAAGTCTGAAGCAGATAAGATGAGCCATCTGCTCCGCTTTTTTCACTGTGTCGACAACTCTTGCCGTCAACAGCGGAGGCAGCGCTGTGAGTGTGTGATGGAAAGGGATCAATGTGGAATTGAACAGTGTGTGGCTCACACTGCAGGCTGTGTGTTTTAATGGTTTTCTAACAAGGACTGCAATAAGATAATTACTGGGTAAACAGGCACAGTGAGAAGAAAGCAGAATGGATATACAAAAGCTATGGAAGCTAGGCCTTGCTAGGCCCTTTTGTGCTTCAGAGAAAGTGTTCTCTAATCTAAGTGTTTGAAGCCCCTTTCCAAAGGCAGTATCAGTTAGGTGCTGGGTCGTACAACTTTAATTGTTTGAAATGGATGAATTGGGGAGTGCTGAGGTGTGGAAGTAAATAGGCTATGACTCTTATTTTCACTAACTTATTCAGACAACATGTGTCGTTTGCAACCAAGTACAATATCAAGAAAGGCTTCTGACTGTCCAAATTTTAATGTATACAGGATAAAGATGCTCATGGACACCACTATAAAACATCTGCCATTGGAAGTGATCAGACAGCACATCACACCGCTAGGTTGTTTGAAGCACGCCGAGACCTTAAAAAGTCTTTTCTCCTGATTTAGTCATTTATCACTGACTATTGATGAGGGAATCCTAAACGAGGCACTATAAGGCACTTTCAGACCTCAGTTCATTTGACCAAGAAAAGAAACAACACCTTTTCCCTCTGGTACAGTTCACTGAGGAACAAAACATGACGTATGTTAATGAGTATTAACTCAGATTGGACAGTTTTGATGCAGCTTCTGCCTGTATGTGTCTTTACACCTTTTCAACTCCTCCTTCAGTTTAAACTGCATCCTCCCTCCTATAGTCATCCCTGTCCCCTGAAGACCTTCTTGTTTTCATAGGGCTTGTTGTTAGGAAAACAGTGGCTGGGGTGACGGCATCCCCACAGAAATTTATATAATCTGTTATGCAATCTGTGATGCCGCACAGACTGAATGAGTTTGTCCCAGCCTGTAGTGTCGAAACTGTTCTGCAGGGTCTCCTCCTATTTGCCTAGATTGCGTATTTCTGGCTCCAGTCCAGCCTTGTTTGCAGTGAGCATATTTTAGCCCGTGAGTTCTAGCAATTAAGTTGAGTTTAAGTTCAGTCCTTGTCTTCCGAGTCCTGCATTGGGGTCCTAATCCTGCCTGCCACACAGCTGTTTTGTGACATGCAGGGACATGTTGAGGTGTTAAAAGTGTGTGGTCTGGTCTACATAGTGGTGAAGGGCAGTGGCTCTGTATAGATACCTGGTGTTTGGACACAGAAGGTCCACATACTGCTGAGCCGTTGGCAGAGTGGAGTCCAGACTGACATGGTTAAAGTCACCAGTGATGGTGATGAAAGCCTCTGGGTGTTTACACTCGCACATGCACTGTCTCATCAGCTGATGGTGGTATGTAAACAACAATCAATATAGCAGGAGAATTCCCGTGGTGAATGGGACGTATGGGTGCGTACTCACAGCTAAAAATGCAATGTCCAGAGAGCCGACATGTTTCTTCACAATACGATTACACCACCTTTCATTCAGTAACAATGCAATCCCTCCACCTTTCCTCTTACTGCTCAGTTGGCCTAAAGAGTCATGAAGGTGGGCGTAATGCCTCAGTCACCAAACCAATTACATCCAATTTCCTTCAGTTATTAAAGTTATTAGCAGTGGATGTAGAGATAATTGTAATCAAAGAAATTAGCCAGCCAAACTTATAATTACCCCTTATGTCACTCCCTCTATGCCATTCCTCCAGTGCTATTAGGAAACCCAAAACAGTCATAAATCCTAAATGTACATAACAGGTGCCGTGTCAGGGTGGCGACTCATTTTTCAGCCTGCTGCCTTTTCATAATTAACTGATATGAATGCCTTGTGAGTTACAGAGTGTAAAAAAAAAAAAGAAAAACTTCAAATTTGAGTGAGCGGATGAGAGGAGCTGGGGAATTATCTGTAATGATTTGTGTGTGTGTGAGTGTACGTGTGTGTGTGTGTGTGTGTGCATGGACTGTAGTCACTTAAAAAAGTCGAGATGCACTCTTCAGGTGGCTGTGGAAATAGCATTGCTTTGATGCACACAGTTCTAGATATCCTACCCTGGTATGGGAACATGGTGTAAGCATTTTGGGAGAGTCAAAGGCACTACAGAGTGCGGGAACAAGTCCTCTTTTCAGGGAAAGACAGTGTGAAGTGTATAAAATTGCAGAACTTTGTGCATTTTAGGTCAAGAAGAGTTCTTAATAGACAAGTTACTAACTCTCCTTTAAACGATGGCTTACCCAGTCCTCCACCCATGTATATTTATTTATTAATGTGCTTCTCCACTTTCCAGCTTTGCTTCTTTGTGTCTGAGAGGTTATAAGCCAGGCAACACAGTCTCACAGAAAGCTATTTATTATATAAAGAATAAATCATCTCTAAAAGAAAAAAAAAAACCATTGCTGCCCTGACTTCTAATGCAAGGTAAAATAAAGTATCTTCTAGTTTTTACCACTAATGGCTACACAATAAAGTTATCAGTTCACATTCCCCAACATATAGTCTAACACCAACAGCTCAATGAAATCCTTTTAAAATATATAAAACAAACCCAAATCATTAGGGGGGATCTCAATGCTGCCTCTCACACTCTCACAGGTAAATAAAGGTTAATAATAAAACTTAATAGTAAAGCTAACAAATATACCTCCCACCTTGCTAGAAATTATTATGCAGAAGGATGCCAGATGACATTACATGAACTGCAATGTGCTTCTCAGAGTGCTTGGATATGCAATTAATGTCACAGCATGGCAAAGTACTGTAGATATAGAAAAAGAGTAGATACTGATATGAAATGATCTGCATTTATTACTTGGACATACATCCAAATGATGTGGAACAGCTCCAAATGTAATTTAAATGTGGTATTTGTAAATGAATCTCACTGAGAGCAATTTTAACACAATCGTGCTTTTGCATTTTGTGCCTGTCAGGCGTCTGTGTGATGCTCGACTCCCTTGTGTCGTGTGATTGGCGGTGACATAGTATTTGACCATTTCTGTTATTTTGCTCACATAGGTTCTCTATATATGCAGCTGGCAAGCTGAAAAAGACAAGTGTTTTCAGCTGCCACCAGCTTTCTCACATCCACGCCTCATGAACATCCATTATGCATTACAACACGTCAGCAAAATATTCAGTTTGTTCTCATTCCCAGTGTGTCAAAAACCGGCATCCTGTCAAAGCTGCTAACATCTCCAAATTATGCACAATCACTCCTTTTGTAGCTTCACCTGATGAGCTGAGTTTAGGCTATAGGGACACGGGTCTGACACTCCCAGCTCCTCACTTATAAAGGACCCCTTGTTGCCAGTTGTAAATGGCAACAAGGGGAACACAATCTTTTCCCAAATATGACCAAGCAGAACCTAAATCTAACCAGGTATAGGGGTCTAAACCTAACTATTTTTTAAAAGTATAAGTAAAATGCTTGTGAAAACCAAAAGATGCAAAATATCAAGCTCACAAAAAGGATGCTGCTGCACTGACTTGCTCCACTACCGCCACTCCTAGCTCTGTTGGAGAGGCGCTACAATGCCAACTTTGTAGCTCCTCCTCTCTTATCTTCAGGTGCACAATATTTTGGTGCATACACTATTCCTCCATTAAAGGTATGGATCATTACAATAAATCACTTTCCAAAGCACAAACTGCAGGCTAAACGAAGCAGAAAACTCAGGCTTTGATATAGAATTAAAACTTTAAAAAGGCTAAAAAATGCACTATGAAATACTTCATGTCCAAGGATTAGCAGCACTGACAAATCTTTCCTTATGCTAAAAGTTGGTGGTAAATGCAAATGGCAACTTTAACAAGAAAGTTGCATTTTAAAATAGAAAGTTAAGAATAATACAATAGAAAGTGAACTGGAGCAAACGTTCAACAGATAAATGTACTCAAGATGCACTAAATCAGCACGAAACTCCTGGAACAACACTGCTGTTCCATAATTAGTTTTTGGCCCGAGAAAAACGCTTTTTAGTCATCTCAGCTGAAATGTGTGGCTCTCATTCGTACCGCTGGACTCTATTACAGCACAGCTGCAAGAGAGTGAATTATTGGGGGTCATGAGACGCCACCGAGGGGAGAATTTCTGGCTCCAGAACAGAACATACAGCAGGAGGGACCCGTGGAAGCCAAAAATATTAGATTACATTATGGCCATTTTATGTAACGAAGTGCTAAAATGTACATGCTCATTCTCATGCTCATAAGAAGTAGCCTTTTCCTTACAAAAAACTTTCCTATGCCTTCATACTGTAGCTCTCTGTGGCTCTCAAGACCACCACATTAGAGCCCTTTGGGGTTATTGATTTACCCAAGGCTAAGAGAGGGGAAAATGACAAGGACACTGAAAAGTAGTTTGATTTAAATCTGTGATTATTTTTTTTAAACTTATCTCTGCTTTCTCATTATTTCATTCTTATTTATTAAGGTCAGTGAGACAACATCTTTCTGAGCTTGAAATTGTCTGGCTGGGCTAAAAGGAAAGAGATAGAATATTTAAAAAAAAATTGAAGGGTACAACTGCAGTAGCTCTTTCCAACTTTACATTGCAATTTATGAGTATGTAATTACAGTGCATTTGTAGAGGCACACTCAGTACTTCTCAGAAAAACATGAAACTTCTGAAACATTATTAGTCTCTTACTATCCTACAAGTCGTCCACTTGTACTGCTTGCACACTGCAGCCTCTCCTGGGCCTGGTGTGCTGGAGAACGAACTTCAAAGCTTCTCAAGAATATAAAACTATCAAAAAATGAAATGCCATTAATTATCTGACAGTTTCTGGACGCTGTCTGCCATGTTCGAGTGTACTGTTACAGCATACATGCTTTCTCTTCATTCACTGTTATAAATATTTATCACCATGCCGTCACATCTATATTGACTTGACAAAGCCCCTTTGCATGTTGTACATACAAGAAACAAATAGATGCAAACACCTAACCACACACTTGGCAGGGAATATTACAATTGCATGGTTATAATAAGGCTATAAACATCTCAGGCTAACAACTGCATGCTATTATGAACATCCACTGACTGACTATGCATTGGATTTATTGTTTCTTCACTGTTATCTGTTCATTTCCATATTTCCATACGTTTGACTCCCATTGAGTGAACACCTCTTTGATTTCTTTGTTTTGATGTTTTATCAGTGCATTAAATGTGTACTACAATTAGTGGCTAACTTGATTTTCACAGGCTTCACTGGTACCAATGAATTTTAAAGTAAATAAATGAATTAACTTTCATTATAACTATCATAACAGAATTAGGTGTCACTAAAATGCTTCAAGAAGAAGCCAATAATGAACGATTACACTCCATTAAACAACGTCTTACAGGAGGAGAAAGCAGCAAAGATTGCTCTCTTTTGTCTCTTACTTGAGTATCTTGAGCGGAATCGAGGTATCTTTGATGGCAACAATGACCCCACCGTGGTCCAGATACAGGATGTGATGCTCCTCCTCGAACACCTTTCAAAAGCAACATGATTACAAACAACAAAAGGCATGATCTGCTATAAAGCATATATCATTATTTAGCCATAGTCTGCTAATCAGTTTGAAATGATCTCTCAGAGAGGGAGAGCTCAGTAGGAGAACAGTGAAGCAGTGTAAAAAAAATAAAAAGAGAGGGCACCTACTTGTCTCCATGTCTTTCCGCAGTCTGACGTGATATACATCTCTTCCTTATACTCGACTAGCTTGGAGCCGAGGTTACCTGAAGGCACAGTGAAAAATGGAGAACTTTATCAAGCATGAAGGCTCACATGAGGCAGGTAACAATAACAGATTCAAACAGAGTTAGGGAGGCTAGAGAGGGAATAACTGAACAGGCAACGTCACAAAGGTTGAGGATTTCTCCTTCACAACTTTTTATAGCTGTGCTATTTTTCTTAAAAACTGGCCTGAAGGAGAGAAAAGATCTGAATTCTGAGTTCTAGCAAAATTAGCTAAAATATGAAAGAAGATTTATTACTTTCTCTGAACAAAGTCTGCCAAAGACAGGTATTTCTGACCCAGAGGACAAAAAGACAAATGATAACATTAGCAGTAGCTGACTTGCTAAAACAAAAGGATAACACTGTAAAGCCAACGTTTAGTGGAGAAAAAGTCAAACATATATTTTAAACGAACCCTTTTACTGATTTAAATAAAATTCTGACTAAATTTTGCATGCACATTTTTTTTTACATAAAAACTTCATCCTTCAAACGCTATATTTCACATATGTCATAACTTATTGGTTCAGAATTTGTACTTTACGTTACATAGCGGGTGCTTTAATAACACATCAGTAGTTTTAATGCAGCAACTTGTGTAATTTTGTTGGTGCTATAAAGTTTCCAGACAACAAGTGAAGGCCCTAAGACGTCATACAGACTAATACAGTCTTTATATGAAAAATGGACGTAGCATCAATGAAGCCAATGATGTGAGACAAAGTCAACAAACCTCAACAACAACTATATAACAGAGAAACTAGAACAAGGCGGTTTTGTCACTATTACACCCTTCATACAGTAGGACCACTTGAGGTGGTTGTGCATGAGGTCGTGTGAACTGACAGAAGTGGAGCAATGCAGATTTACCACCGTGACCTCTTAAAAGAATGGAGGGAGGTGAAGCCTGTGTCTCTGGTTAGCCAGGTGAATGACAGAGATGATTTGGGGTCAGAGGTGCCAATGTCCATCAGTCCCTCTTGTGATAACCTGAGTTGCAACAGTGCTTTGCCTCTGCGTTTTCTCTGTTGCCATGTTGAACTAACCTCATAAAGCATCCGGTGGCGACTCCCCCAGGGACGGCAGAACATAAACAGAGAGTCCTGGAGATGAGGCTAACTGGTATACTGTAGTCCGGTTGTTCTTGGCTAAGGGTGACTCCAGCCAGGGAGAGTGGCACACCTACTGTGCAGCTATTAATTCTGCTCTCCCTTTATAGTAAGTTTTAAAAATTTCCATCCCTATAATATATTGTGTGTCTGGTCTGTACTTCTCTGTGTGCTTGTTGGTAGAAATGGGCTTCAGTAGAAAATGAAAGCTTGGTTTTGTCTGTCTATGACTGACGGTGTTCCTTTCTTTATTTTCTATTCTGTATGCTTTTACTGCAAAGCAGTGTTTTGGGGATCACGGTTATGCTGAAAATGTTATAATTTATATAAAAATAATATATAAATATTATTACGTTATACTGGGATCATCTTGACAAAGAACAGAACAAAAGGCAGTCAACATCCAAAGAATGTCCTTAAAATGCATACATTAAAATGGGCTTACTTACCGGCACCCATGATGAGACCCGGAGCGGAGTCTTTGGTGTGGACGGTCCCGGACACATAGGGGTTGTCCGCCCAGCGCAGGTGGAGGTGAAGATGACAGTCTGGCTGTAGCAGAGACGTGTAGAGAGAATTTAGTAAGGATCACATTGGACACATATCCACCCTTCAGAAGAATGTTTAAATGTATTAGAGTTTGACAACCTGCACGTATACAAACACATGGATACCTGCTAATCCCACTGCAAACTCAGCTCAGTTCAAGGGTTTTAGTGCTGTTAATCAACTTTTACATATTTAATGGAAGCTAATTAATTTTAAAACGAGACAATCATAGTGGAGAGTCACCAGTGCAAACATTAGGCAGGCTCTGAATTATGTTTACACGTGTTGCTTCAAACCCTAATGCCTAAGCTAACGAGTGCAGCTCCTATTAAAATGCATCACTTTACACAAAAGAGTGTCATAACGGTGTTTCAGTTTATCAGGAAATTAGTATTTGCCAAAAGCTGGGAAGCACGTTTGACTTGTAGTATGTTTGATCCTGAAGATTCTGTTTTCTGCTGGATCACTGCACTTCAATCTACTCACCAAGAGGCTTCTCTGCTTTAATCACCGTAAATTTACCCTCTCCACAAGAATCACCTACAGCGTATTACTGCAAAAGTGTGGCTCATTCCAAAATAGATTTTTCAAAATCTTTTCTCATTGACTGCAGTGTACTGAAGACAAATCATTAGTTAGTAACACATGACATATATTCTTCAGCAGTAGAAGCTAAGTACCATCAGAAGTGTAGTGGTTTTTTTGTCCAAGTAGAGGAGGGCGTTGGTCACGCACACACCCACATGCACGTACACGTTTTGAGTTATAATTTGTTTCTAAGGCTTTTTCATCACAGAGCCAAGGTGACATTATTCAGCTATGAGTAAAGTGATCAAATGTCAGCCTGAATTTAAGAACATAAAATCATCTGTCTTTGCTGTGGGATTATTCTCTCTCTCTTAAACATCGATGCTGTCTCTTCCTCACTTATTCTCTGGTGAATTTTGAATTTTTCACCGAGGTAAACAGTCACAGATATATCTGACAAGGATTCATCGAGGGGATGGAAGCTTTATTCAAAAATATTCTACCGCGTAAACATAAAATGTGTGTTACAGCCGACGTGCAGAAGAACACAAACCATCATTTACCACCAGATCCTGTGCTGTAGGGAAGTTAGTGACTTTTTCATTGTTGAATTAATGTGACTAAAATTGGCAAACACGCCAAATCCATTGGCTCACTTAGAATATCTTAATTGCCTGAATGCATTTTGTATTGTGGCTACATTGTAGCAAAGGGACTCTAAGCACATGTCCATGGGCCAGATTTACTAAGACTCTGAATAACGATAGAGCAATAATTCTTTTTGCACATGACTTCATGCGTGTTATCGTGTGCATAACAGCCATGGAATTTCTGTATCTCAGTGAACGGGTTTCAAGTTCTTTGGAGGTTAGCGCACTTTGTATCTACCTTACTATGGATTTCCTTCATACATATTATTATAATTAGGGTTCTGGAGATTTTATTAATGTATAGTGCATTGGAATGTCTCACGAGATGATACTACAGCATGTATAAGTGTGAAGATATGGTCTGGTGGACTTGTCCTATTGTAGCCTTAAAGGGGTACAAAGCTGCTGTCGTATTTAATGAAGAGCTGCAGTGTCAGTTTAGTGACTGAAAGGCATGGACACACACACAAAGGGGAAAAACATCATCAGAAAGAGTGCGCCATTGTTACAGGGTTACAGGTGTGTGTGAGTGCAGTGCTAAAACTTTGGCTCTGTCCTGTAACTCCACTGAGTCCTCACGCTGAGTGTTTAGAGGCGAGTCCGTTTTGCACAATAATAATACGAATTTTTTATTGAAGCCAACCACAAGGTCAGGATTTTAGCCACATTCCTGTATGAAGTTCAGTTCATAATCAAAATATCTCAGCAGGTCTGTGTAGGCTCTGGAGCTTGAAGAAAGCAACTGGACTTCTTTAAGTTTCTTGAAGATGTTTCACCTATCATCCAAGTTTTGTCCTTGAGATGAACCAAAAGTTTATTTGAACTTCTCTCTATTGGAATCTTATATACAACATTGAAATGTCTGTAACAATGCAGCTGTTACTGTGATTGTGTTAGTGTGTCAAACTTTAATAAGTACCTCAGCCTGCAGAAGTATGTATACGTATATAAGTATATATAAGTGCAGTTATTACTTTACCCAAAGAACTTTCCACTATCCTAGGCGCATTTTTGTAAATGCATCATCACATTAATTTTCCCTGCAGCTTTCAGTGACAAAGCTGACGCTGTACATCCGTGTTAACCCTTACAGTACCTGTTTGATGCTGAAAGAGGGTTTTGAGCGGGTGCAGACCATTATTAAATGTGGCCTCGAGGTGTCATGATGATAGCTTTGATCGCTCACTTTGTATTTATAACTCTCTTGCATGAAATAGCTTACTCTTAAAGTGATACCTCAATTTCAACCAATTAAGCTGTGAATATTTTATATCCTCTTGTGGAAAAAAAAGTGATGGTGCGCCGTTTCTGTGCCAGCACTATACTTCTGAGCCCCATACAGGCCATGACATTGTAGACCTCACTCATCTGTAGGGTAAGGGTAAGGTTTATGGTCAGGTTAAGAAAATATGGCCATTTAGAGGTAAAGTTTGGTTCAGGCTAATAGTTGAGAATTTCAATTTGAGTTGAGAATTCTTGTTGTCATTATAGACAACAGATATTCAGCACTGTTGTTCATGGTTGTCTAAATATGCCAGTGTATGGCTATACTTGCTTTGTGCTAAGTTACTCAATAGAAAAAATATGCTTATCTTTTAGCATCTGTACATTACTTTGTGGTACAAGCAAACTACAACATACCACATTCAAAAATTGTAAACCTCTCTCTGTATAGGGGTCATTTCTCTTAACCAGTCTCTGTCAGGTAATGGATACCGCTGCCAGTGTGTACCTAATGCACTGACACATTAGATAGCACATCTACTATCTGGCTTTTGTCTATCTTGGTGACTTGTGATGTCAGTGAGGCAATGCGTGTGACGCCAGCTTTTGAAATAAAGCCATCTCTCTGACTGATAGATGTAATAACTGGAATCCGGGCAAGGTAATGCTGTTGAGGTATAAAAGAGGCTGAAGAGAAGAGAGGTCAACATCAGAGAGAACGACCACATGTGTGCATGCCTCAGAGATAGTAAATGAGTCTTGAGCTGATTTCTGTGTCCTACCATCAAATGTGTCAGCTGACTGAAGTGATGGTTCAAATAAAGGAGCAATCTCGCACCCCCTCTATCTTCCTGTGAGGTATGATGTATGGATCTCAGACTGTGGGTGAGTCATTGCTCGTTGCTGTGCAGCCTACCCCCACAACAGTAACTTTAACAAGATGGATGGCAGCACTAGGCAGGCATCTCAAACACATTTTTCAAAGTACAACCCTCAGCCTTCCTTCTCTTACTTTGTGTTTACACTGAACAAGCTAGTCAACGGGCCTCTGGTTTCAAGAAGAAGACAATAATTACAAAAATGACCCGCCCATCTTTCTCAACACTTTCTTAATTAATCTGTATCACTACTTCCAAATGCCCATTAATAAATAATTTGTGAAAATTTTAATAGAAAAAAAAAATCTAAATAACATGGAGCTTACATGAAAACTACAGTGACTGCTAAAAAAGAAGGGTGCTTACTGCTTTGCAGCTGACTGGCTTGCCATTCATGTCAGTGGTAGGTGGGGTCAGGGGTTCCCAGTTACGTCCTTTGTTATACGTTATCAGAGTTGTCACTTTTCCATCAATCTTCTGGTTGGCCAGGAAGACTCCTTTGATTCCACGTACCTGACAGAACGAGATTACATTTTCAGAGCTCAAGGCCATTTGTATCATTTTGCAAAGTTATTTCAGTTGCCCTTTCCAATAAATCCGTCGCTATGATGTCATAACTATGAGCCATTTTGGAAAGTGGTGTTTATACAGTTCCAGTCAAAGGTTTGGACACACTGACTTGTACTCTATTGAATTATTACTTCTTCTTTCAGCTGCTCCCTTTAGGGGCCACCACAGCGTCTCATGCTCTCCCTGGAATCCTCCTCTGTCACCCCGGCACTCTGCACATCCTCCTCCTCTGCAGTCTTTTTTCCTCCTGCCTAAAAACTCCATAATCAGCATCCTTTGTTCACTATATCTACTATATCTCTGCTGCACATGTCCAAATCATCTCAACCTTGCCTCTGTAACTTTGCCTCCAAACTGCTCACCCTGAGCTATCTGTCTGATTTCCTCCTTTCTAATCTGGTCCCACCTGGTCACTCTCAATGACAATCTTAGCATCTTCAACTCTGTCTTCTCCAGCTCTTTTTGTTAATGCTGTAATCTCCAAAGCACAGCACAGCAGGTCTCACTACCACGCTGTAAATCTTCCCTTTAATTCTTGCTGCTATCCTTCAGTCACAAATCAGGAATATCTGGTAACTGTTAAAACTAATTGTGACATACAGTATGCACTAGTATAAAAGTAAAGTTGTTGGTAGTCAGTCCCAGAAGGTGCTGCACTTTCCCATCTGTTTCCAAAGCATACACCCCCTGCACACAAAAGTGCATTTTTGCTGTCTCAGGTTGTAACTCCCACTTCAGGTGTGTTAGATGTTCAGGTGACCACATCAGCAGTTCTACTGTATGTCATTGCTGTGCCCCCAGTACAGATGCCTCCAACAATGTGCATGTGCCCATGTTGCACTCAATAAAGAATACATATTGTTCTCAAACAACTGCAAATCTTCGCCCTGCAGGTAAAATGAGCAAGGTCAAGCAGGTGGTGCCTTTCCCTGTAGACACACAAGGGGGCGACAACATCTCATCGACAGTGCTGCAGCTCAGCCTCCTGGCTGCTCACCTCCCTTGGTGCCATGCTTGCACCCCCTCTCTGTGTGGTAACCATTGCTACGGGTTAATGGTTACAGTTCTGAGTCAGGCCGTCTTGTTTCTGTACTGTAGTAAACACTGTTGTCAGGGAGGAAGCAGTGGAAATGGATGAAGAGAGCGGTCCCTGTTTCAGAGACAGATTCTAGCACTCAAATAACTTTTGAATGAAGTTGGCCCAGGGCATTTGAAAGTTATTTGAG
>VUQK01004129.1:3173-19697 GCA_015106715.1 Bujurquina vittata | reverse complement strand
CCTTTTTTCACAAGGGTCATGTGTAAACAAAAAAAAAAAAAAAAGTGCAACTCATTGTCATTGTGCACACAAGGCACACAACGAAATGAGGGTTTCAGATCACTCATCCAGAGACAAGCATCTGCGGTCATGCAGCCAGAGACCGGCGCTACCCTTAGGCAATGTGGTTTAAGTGTCTTGCCCAAGGACACAACGCAGCGCAGGGACAGGGCTTGAACCTGCAACCTTCTGGCGCCTACCCACTGCGCCACTGCCCACTATACTATGGAGCAACTTCTTCTAAGTGTAAATAAATTGCAACACAACAAACTCGCATCCATTTCCTTTGAGGCTGCAGTTCTCAAACTGTGGGGCACAGAGCTGCTGGAACACCGGTGGAGAAATGAGTGATATTGTAGGAAAAATTTAAAGATTGCTTAACTTTACTTCACTAATATTCAATTTAGATCAGACTGGCAATAACTGATAAGCATGATCTTTCGTTAGCTTCTGAAAAGAGGCATACCAGAAAAAGATTGAGCGCAACATCTTTAAAGAAATGAGACATCTATCGACCCATCTTATACAACATCATCATATTGGGCCAAATAGAGCGAGCCACATTGGACCCGGGATGAAGGAGGATGATGAGAACAGATGATGACAAATCCTAACAACTGATTCTTCATTTTATGCATCCTCCTATTGATTGTACTAGAATATGAGCACTGAATTGAACAGAGTCTGAAAACTGAAGAGTCTTCTGTTAAAGATGATTTGCTCACATAAGCAAAGAACACAAATTCTTCCTGCAGCTAAAAATGAGCATCAGCTCATCTGCTCATTCTTCTTATTAGACATGCTTTATTTTCTTTTTGTTTATTTCAGAAACTATAAACTTGTGATCCAATTATCCACACTAACATGTAAAACAGGCTTAATCTGCATATCTGTCAGCTTGTTTCTTTGAATATTTAGATGATTTCTCCCACCTTTCCCTTCAGTATCTCGAGTCAAACACTGGATGAAGGAGAAGATGAGGAGGATGACGAGGGAGGCCATGCCGATTCCTCTGAACGTCTCTGCAGCACCTGCAGAACAAACAGGAAACAGTGAGATGAACTCGCATTTCTCTTGGAAATATTTTTCCTACATGGAAACAGCCCAAACAAAACCTGTTAAACCCCCAAACCTCCAGTGATCGCTATTTTCACTGCGTTCAAACATCAGCCAGTGTGTTACTAGGCGATTTCTGCCTCACACTCTCATTTCGTACCAAAATAATTGACGAACACTCCTCCAACCACGGCTCCGCAGCCACGGCCCAACCCGAGGTGCAGGCCCTGCAGGATTCCCTGGGCCGAGGTCCTCAGAGCCGGGGGGACGGCGGCGCTCAGGAAGGAGATGCAAGCTGCCCAAACTGAGGCGTGGGTCACACCTGAAGGACGCACAAAGGGCAGACAGAGGGGCCACAGCTGAAGCAGGACTCAGAATAAACTCAACAGCATTAGAGTTATTACACTGGCAGCTTGTGCTAAACAAACACATGTATTGTTTCTGTAAGTCATCTTAAACATGCTGAATTTTTTTTCCCTTTTTTAAAAAACAGCCAGATTTTCAACTTAAAAGCACTTTTTTTAAAGCATTCGGTCACAACATTGAGTTACTCTACAATACAAGGTTAAAAAGGCGACATTTAAGCTATATTACCACAATACTGAGTTATATAATTATACAGAGTTACATGCAATTATCAAAAGAAAATTGCTCATAGCGGACAAAGTTTAAAGCAGTAACCCCTCCATACGACTGCATGCTATCATGGTTTGCATTTGTGTACCTCACAGCACTACCACCGTTTTTCTTTTTAAAAAAAAACGAAAGCCTCCTCTTACACAAAGGGCTGGGAGGTGAACTTGCTGCCTCAAAATTCCCGTCAGGAATCATTAACCTGCAGTTTCACACATACGATGCTGCTTACCGATGAAAACCCTGCTTTTCATGCAGTGCGAGGTCAAAGGATCACCACTAAAACGCTTCTTTTCTTTAAGAGTGTTCTTCACAATGACTATTTGTCGATTAGAACTAGTTAATTTTTTAAAAAAGTGTGTTTCTGTGTTTTGAGTATTGAATGAGTACTTAGTCATGTTTAGAAGCAACCATTTGTGATCTCCAGGTACTGAATAAATGGCGACATATAACGTATATTTAATTTACCTTCACCGACAGTTTCGTTTCCTTCCCTCAGCTCAGCTTCCTGTCTGCAGACCTAAACATGAGGTGTCACGTGACTATAGCTTACTGTAAATTAAGTGTCTGAGGTAAACAGCAGGCTGTCTCGGCTCTTCCTGTTTTCAGACCGCAGGTATTACAAATGCGGAATATACGTTTAGCTTTTAGACTTTTTCATCGTGTCACTGCCCAGCACAGAGTTTCAAACAGGTCGAGCGCTCAGAGCTGAAGCTTCAACGTGGCCTCCACTTGTTTACTTTGTAAGGCGTCTGTGTTTTTTTAGGGCAGGTGTCTCATGCAAACCAGTCAGGCTCAGACAGCAGATGTTCCCTACTCATGTCTACGCTATAGTTTTATTAGCTGCATTTCTCACCTTGCTTTACACTGCTTAGAGTCATAGATACTTAAAAAAATATTAATAAACAGTGCCAGTATTCACTAATATTACAACTATAACTACAGCATCTAATAATATTTTATATTGTTAGCCTGTATAAAAGTTTATGCATCAGATAAATTAAATGTTTCCCTTAGTTATTATGGTGGGATGTGAGAAAATAATATATAAATATATTATATAAATATATATAATAATATTAAAAACAGAAAAAGAAAAATAGAAATACAAAAAAAACCTGTAAAAAATAAATAAAGATAAAATACACATTGTTTTTTAAAAAAGTGTAAAAAACACACAAAGAAAATACAGAAAAAATGAAAAATAATCAAAGTAATAAAAATACACAAAAATTATAAATCACAAAAATAAAAATATAAAACAATTTTTTTTAAATGAGAGTCTGAAGCAGATATTGTGTTTTAGCTGTCTAAAATCCACACTGCTGAAGACCGTGGCTATAGTTTCCACTCACTGTGAATTTGAAAACCCCACAAAGAGACTGAGTGAAATGTTCTTACTGTAAACACCAGAATAAAAGATGGAAAAAAAGTTAATGTCATTTCCTGTAAACTGCAGCAGCTCCTGAATAACAAACTGCTTGTAAACAGGACCTATGAAATCATGTTCTCAAGAGTTTTTTAAATTTTATTTAATATGAGAAGCTTTGTTTTAATAAAGCTGTTGATTTCATAGAAAACATCTGGATCGTTAGCCAGGCTACAACGTAGTAATACAAGGTTTGAAAGTTTACATTTTACTGACTTATAACTGTGTAAGAAGTCTAATAATTTTTTCATTCATCTTAAAGTCCTTCATCGGCCTGCACATGTTCCTTTTTGCCTCTCTTAAGTATGTCTGTTATTACCCTTTCTGCATGTTGTAATGCTGCCACAATACGGGAAATAACATAAGTGAGTAGAATAGCTCATCCTGTGAAGAGTCTGAGCCGTTTAACGCCATAAACCGAGTTCTTTCTAGTATTTCATGACTTTCTGTCATGTGCTGCAGCCCTGACTGCCTTCAACTAACCAGCAGATCCCTGCAGGAAGAAAAATGCTGCCTGATAAAGCGCCCTGCTGGACAAACAGTCACTTCCTGTCCTGTCCCGCCCTGCCCCCTGGGTCCTAGAGTCCCAAAGCTCCCTGCAGACAGAGACAAAGTTACCTTGAAGAATCTCCATGGGCAGGACGGTCCAGGCGTTTTGCAGGTAGGAGATGTACAAGTAGCGAGCTGTGTTGCAGGCCAGGCCGATGTACAGTACTCTAAGGAGGAAAGAGAAGTATGTGATTTATTTCAATTACTAACCCAATCCTGAGCTGCTTTCTTTGATTTGATTTAAATATGAAGCTAAAAGTGTGCAATTAACTCAGATTTAGGACATTTTTGGTGACATTTGGTCAGACTTTTTGGGTAATTTGCACCGCCTGGTTCAAAATAATTTAAAAAATAATAAGAAATCCTTTACAACACCGTTTCAAATACCAAAGAAATGTCTGAAATGGTTTTTATCCTGTGTTGTTGCCGAAGCAGGCTTTGTGCTGCTTTTTCGAGAACATGGTACGACACACCCAGAGTTCATCACGCTCATCGCCAGGGTCATTTTACCGTTTGTTCATATGCACAAGCCTTACTGAACACACACAGACACACACACAGTAATTTGAGTGTATGAATAGAATGAACTAGAAGGGAAAAGTGATGTCATCATTTCTCACCGATGATAAACAAAAGACACTTGCAAACTATGCAAAGCGACTGAAACCTGAAAAAGTGGGATGTAAACTGTCTGCCTTCAAAATAAAGGCTGTGTGTTACCCCCCAAAACCAACATATTTCAAAAGGAACAAATTTTACTTTGAAGGTGGGCAGTCTCTTTATGGTTTGTGCAGTTTCTGCAGACAAGTTGGTGTCTTCCATACAAACTACGGGCAACTGCAGCAATCTTCTAGCAACCAAAGCAAGTGCTGCACACCGTCTTTGAGCCCAATATTACCTAGAGAGAGCAAGCAACCTCCCACAACCCCTTGCCAACAAGATTTTACTTTGCACGCTTCTGAGACATAAATGATAACCAGCCCTTGCTGCACTGGTGCAGAACGACTGATCGACGTCTGACCCTCTTCTTTCCCTCTCTAAGAGTTTAGAAACTCTGGCTTGTAAGCAGACAGGCTTCAAAAATGTGAACTTGAGGGGATTCAAACATGGACCTGCAGCTAAAAATGTAAATCTACATCACAGACAAAGAGACCGAGCAGAAAATACAACCATGTTATAAAACACAGTCTGATGTAAGACCTGCAGTCAAAAGTGTACAAATCCACCCTGTTGTCAGGATGAATTATTTAGAAATATGAGCTGTGGGGATGTCTTCAAGCTGCTTTGTTGTCTCATAAACAATTTAAACCTCCAAAATATTTAATTAGTTACAAAAAAACCCCAAAAAACAAAAACCCAAACCAACAGAAACTTCAAAAATAAAAAACTGGAACTAAAAAGTCGACCTAACACAGACAGACTCGGTTAAATGTTACACAGAGCACATCAGAGAAGCAGCAGATGGTCTCTCTGCTAACAGGTTGGTTAACACACTAAACCTGCAGCCTAAGGTGACTTATTAACATTCTCTCATCAATTACTATAAAAACAAGTGACCAGAGAGGAAGCTCCTGCTCAGACGCTGCAGTGAAGCAGGAAGTGTGTTTGCAGGAGAGTCACATCCTGAGTTTCATCAGCGAGATGAAGCTGCTTAAAACTGTGACAGCCCATCCCGGTCTCTGCATGCGCGCGTGTGTGTGTGTCTGGGTGTGCCGCAGAGCCTGAATACACACTGAGCCATGAAATCATTAACGTGGATTAAAGGAACCTGACAGCTTGTGGGCCTAGAAATTCTGTAAATGTCCTCTAATGCAAAAGCACGCTGTTAAAAACAGGTGAACTGTTCTCGTAGCTTTAAAATTCCTAAATGTTTCTTGATCCAAAGATCAACATGTGTAAAATCACCGACTGCAGACAAATCAGTTCTCCAGAAAATGGCGTCACCATTCCTGGAAGATCCTTCGGACCTCTGCGGGGAGAGCAGGAGGGTCCAAAGCTTTTCGGCAGCATCTAAAATCTTTGGTTTCCATGATGAGCATCAGTAATAAATACAGATTCTTGACTTAGCAAACTACAATGATTTTGTCATCCAACAAGTGTTAATATATGATCCTAAAGCAGCACGCACGCACAAATGCGTACACAGACTAAGCCTATGTTTGAATTCTGTTTTTATTTTTAATCTTTGAAACCCTGAAAACAGGCTCCGAGTCTGCAGCTGGGAGAATAAAAACAAACTGCCAGGAGCAGGTTATGTTCAGAGAGTCAGTTTAAAATCAGCTGGAGTCTTTTATTTACAGCATAATGCAGATTCTCTGCTCGGGGAATGTGTTTTGTTAAGCTGTACTTTACTATAACCACTGAATGAAGTGCAAACTGTGCGTCAGAATGTTTGTGTATTAATTCGGTGATTTAGAAAGCCTAATGTTGTGACACTTGATTGTAATCTGCTGCTTAGGTCTCTTTTACACTGCTGGAAAATCAGCAGTCGGCTGACAGTCTGAAGTCATTTCCATGTTTCCTTTATCACGCTGTGGGACAGTAACCTCACATGTGTCAGAGCTCTAATGTGCAGCCGTCACCTTACAAATAAAAAGCAGCACTGAGGGCGCACTTAGCGATAGAATAAATAACTGGAATTAAAATGCTTATTTTACCGCTCTGTGCACTAAATCACCTGATTAAATCACCTCCTGCAGCATTCATCTCTTGCCCTTTTTTCCCCAACAGCGTTGCATTTTACCGGTATTTTCTTTAATGCGCTTTATAGATTTTTAATCACCATTTGAAGACGTCGCTGGAGTAGGTGGCACTGATAATTTCTGTCACGTGACCCGTGAAATGCCCATTTCAGATTAGTTAGGTGCTCCTAAAACCACCGCTTTCATGTGAACAGGACAGAAAATACTCGACTTTCAACACCAGCGAAAAGCTGCTCATCATTAATTATTCACTTACATTATAAATCTCCTACAGCTTCTTTGACTGCCTCGTTTTGTCTGAGTAATAGCTGAAAGCTCCCAGCCAGCTCTCTGCAAAGCTTTTGATTAATGCGAGGAACTGAAATATCAGCCTGCACGGCCTGCAGGTGTATTTATTAAGCACTTCAATTAAACTCGCTCCATGGTTTCCCTTCACCTCGTGTAGACTCTGGAGCTCTTTGGAAGTCGACAGCAGAGACGGGCCGCTGAAATCTAACCCCTCGCTCTCAGATGTCGGAGCTGCCTGAAGGGCCCGGCCCTGAATTCAATGACAGCGTTGTCCCAAAGAGGCGAGACACCAAATACAGCGAGGCAATGACTGAACTGTTTGGACCCACATTTAATGAGATGAATGCACAGTTTAAATGGTTTATAAAGAGTTTCCTTAGCAGGTTTGCTGCTTTTAACAGGACGCTTACAAATATAGTAGGAAAATGTGAAGTGGGGAGGGTTATGTTTTTTGGTCATTTATTTGAGAAGATGGAGGGATTTTTCAACTACTATTGACACATTTCTTTGGTCATTTCCTTATTTTTAACATTAAGTTAAGCAAAGGCTTACAGGGACTGTGGAGAGAAATGAAGTATGTATCCAAAGTATGCTGGATATTGTCAGCTTTGGTGACTCGTTATATAAGCCAGTAAGAGAGAGGGCACTCTGTATCTCAGGGGGAATGTCATTTATCTGAAGCCTGAAGTCTGATAGCATGATATTAAAATACCAAACAACTCATTATTTAATTAATGACTGAAGCAACAAGCAATGAGAGCGAAGGATACAGCTGACAGACCTGTGAGGGTGTTGGTACATATGTTAGCCGGTTACCTAGGCAACTAGAGCTTGGAGCAACCAACCATCAGCATGATGAGCAAATCTCTAAATATAAGAGGGTCTTTAGTGCTCTGTAGCATTTGTTCTTACCTGATGTGGCCCACAAGCTCGATGAACTTGTGGCTGGTGAAATATGCAGCGAGCTCTGAGATGTGGCTGAGCACTGAGCAGACCCCAAACAGCGTGGTCGTCCCACCCAGGTCCTCCAGGTGCCAGTACAGGAAGCTGAAGACAAAGCCGTAGCCGAAGCCCATGAACCAGGCAACGAAGAGGACGGAGCTGTAGCGCACGCTGCACAGCAGCTTCAGCAGGTCACTGTAGCGGAACCCCTGGGCGGCATCAGGGCTGCTGGGAGTCTGGTCTGAAGAGTTAGACGCGGTCTCAGCGCCCGCCGCGTCCGCCACCACCTCTGGAACTTCCTGCCTGTATTCGCCACCTTTCTCAAAGTAAAACTGGGTGGCCACAATCAACGCCACACCCATCAGTACGCCAAAGACAATGAAGGCGATTTCGTAGTTGTGAAGGCGATAATCGGGCAGGACGCAGCCAATGCCGTCAATCTTCACTCTGATGTGCGTGTGGTCAATCCAGATTCCCACCAACAACATGGCCAGACCCCAACCCAGAGAGCCCCACATCCTCTGTAGGCCGTAACGGTCGCGGGCTTTACCAAGGTACTGCAGGGTGACGGTGTCCACAATGGTAATGGCAGGGGCGCTGAAGAACTCACCCACAATGATGACAAGCAGGATGAGCAGGAAAATGGACTCCACCTGGTCCCTGTTATAGACGATCTGGTACTCTTTCTTGGGGTTTGGCGCGTTAGTGGTGGTGGTGGTCTTGGTGGTGGTCTTCAGTGTGGTGTTTGGTGTGGGCTGGGTGGTGTTGGTTGAATTAAATGGAGAGGATGTTTCGTTTTTGCCCACACTGCGCTCAAGTCTGTGGAACACACCAACATAGGAGTCCAGGAGTTCATGAACTCCAGGAAGTTCCAGGAGGCTTCGCCGACTTCTGGTTTGGTTGGTAGAGTTGCTAGGATATGTCAAGTTGCCCTGAGGAAGGGTCGTCATCACGGGTGGCGGTGGTGTGGCAAGAGAACCTCCCTTTTCCTCACATTTCATCTCCGCCGGTTGGACAAATCCGATTCCACAGTTGAACATCAACCAGCACAGAACGGAGAACAGCAGCACGGCTTTTCCTTTCTTGAAACGGTCAGCCACTATACCCCAGAAGGGGGCGCTGCAGAACTCAATAAAGTAGCGGATGCCAACGAGCAGCCCGCTTCGGCTGGCCGACATACCAAGCTGCTTGTAGTATACGGCCAGCAGGGGGTGCAGCGAGCCGTAGGCGGCATAGAAAAAGAAGTAGAAGACTTTGGAGATGAGGAGGTGGCCATTGATGCGGAGGCACATCCTCTCGCAGCAGTCCATGGAATCTGGCGGTGAGGCCACTGCCTGATCGGGCGTTATCTCAGCAGGAGGCACTGGTGGCGCTGTTTCGGCCTCCTGGTACGCCATAGAGAGGGTGTTGAAGGGTTCGGCGAGGACATACTTCCTCTTCTGCTCCTCCTCGTCATCTGTCAGGATGGCAACCTTGTCGTCAGCTGCCATATCTGGAAGATAAGGAAATGAGGGTGAGAGTAATGCCACGGTAAACAAATGAGGCTAAAATCATCACCTAACTGCTTCGCTGTCAGGCGTCATGAGTGGTTTCCTGCTAAAACCCAACTTGTAAGAGAAATCTGTTAACAAGATCCTGAAATAACCTGAAAGAACAAGAGGAATGCTTTAAATATTGAGATTTTAAACAGAAAAAGAAAATTTGTGGATTACTCACACGACTATGAAAGGAAACAATGAAAAGAGCACACCTTTAATGATCACAAGGTGCCTTTTCTGGGAAAGGTTCATTACTCTGGAGATTTTCCAACTTCAATACTTGTCTGAGTGTGGCATAAATCAAACAGCCAGTATAAATAGATCTGTCTCTAGGGGAAAATTTGGGCAGCTTTAAATATTGCAGCCATGCACAGCTGCTTTTTTTAAAGCTTTTATTAACCTTTATTTTACCAGGTAAAACGTTTGAGAACCAGTTCTCATTTACAAACATGACCTGGCTCCTTATGCTAATGCACTACCGATTAATCGCTGTGAACCATAATGAACCGGTTAAATAAAGGTTTTACAAACATTTTTGTTCTATCTGAAAAGAGGTTTTTAAAAAAAACATATCTCAAAAACTGAACCTGTGTTTCAAACTGTCTTTGGGGTCATATAATCCAGATTAGAAGGGTCTAAATCTAGTGGGACATAAACTAGACCTGGTTTCATGATGTGGTCCACATTGGGAAAACGTACTTAAATTACCAAACTGAACGTTTACAAATTGAAATCAGTTTTCACAGTTATTGTGCTGTCACTTCTCTTCCATACCTGTCAAGTTTTGCATTTAAAAAATATGGGAAATGTTCTGCCGCTGAAAATAGAATTTGTTATATGACGTCATCACTTAATTTACGTAACTGGTCATTTGCATGTCGTTGCAATCGAGGCTG
This sequence comes from Bujurquina vittata, assembly GCA_015106715.1. NCBI lineage: Eukaryota > Metazoa > Chordata > Actinopteri > Cichliformes > Cichlidae > Bujurquina > Bujurquina vittata. The sequence continues at coordinate 9,625 of VUQK01004129.1, read as the reverse complement.
AAAGAGAGAAGAATAACATCTTTGGAGAGACAAATAGTAAAGATGAAAAAAAAACCCACCCTAAATAAATTTTTTTTTAAACTACAAATGAACTTTATGAAATAACTTGCCTAAACTCACATTACATAGATCAATTTGTTTAATGTTAGAATACCAAATTTTGTGACTGCTAGCTGCGTTCAACCCTCCTCCTTTAACTGGGGGACTGTCAAAAAACAAAAAAAACCCAAACTGGGACACTGTTGTCAACTTGTGAGCCCAAACGAGGTCCAGTTGTTTTTCCGAGTTTGTCGGCACTAACCTCGAACTGACACCCAGGCTACTGCAGGTGGCACTTCTCGTGAGGCTAGTGAGCGGCACAGGAAGGCTTTTTTAAGATTATTATATTAAAATGCTGAAAATTTACAGGATAATAATACTACGGGGTGACGGTGGGACAGAGGGGTAAAATACAAGCGTTTCCCAGCCAAAACGAGACTTTACAGGTGTGCTCTCTTCAAGTTCGGGTTAGTCTGTGATGGTGTGGACCTCATCATTGTCTAAGCCATTATGAAGTCTAGACTGGGCCTCATGTGGTCCTGATGGGAAAAAAAAATATCCTCAAACCCATCCCCTTTCAGATAGAAGTTTCAAAGAATCCTAACCTGTGTTTTAAACCATCGTGGCTATGATCGTGGTAATATAATCTAGAATAGAAGAGTCTAAACGTAGTAGAGTATGGTCCAGCTCTGACCTCACATAGTCCACAGTGGGAAAAGTAATGAAATCACCATATTTTATGTCTAAAAGTAGCTGAAGCATTCACATATATCAGGTTGTATTAGAACAGTCTGTACACTCTCCCTAAACGAGTCTAAAAGGACGGGTTCCTGGTAATATAATCCAGGTTGTGTAACTTCAGTGTCTGTGGATATGCTCTGACGTTCATGATTTTTATTTATTTTTAACAAACACAGTGGAGTTGGACCCCCTGAAGGTCCCTAAACCTTATTTTGAGACCCACTTGTGCATCGTGACTACATTAAAACTGGTCACTGAGCAGCACTCATCAACACAGTCAGTTTCAGGAAACATGCGACCTCGGAAGGTCCTCGGACCCCAGTTTGGAAACCGTCCGTCTGTCAGTGATGGTGTACGCGGAAGTGTGCGTCGTGTAGAACAAAGCTACAGTTATTTTGAATTTTATTAAACAAACCAAACTCAGAGCATTTAACGAGCAATTTAAGGAAATGTTAAGGAAGTGTTGGCGATAATTTAAAATCGGTTAAACAGAAAGGAAGTCTGAATGTCTGGACTTCTACTATGTAACCTCGTTTAAAGCCGATAGCACAAATCCCACAGAGATTAATGTGAAGTAAAAGAGACATTTAAACGCTCTTACCTGCTCAGGTCACCGCTCCCATCAAACTGTGACTGCGCAGTTTATTTTCAATTTACTCTCTCCTCCGGCGGACATTTCTCACAAAAAAACCCTTTAAATTACTGCTTTTATTTTCAGGACAATATTTACAGTCTCCGACATGAGTTCACGCTGTAATTCGGGCGGAATTTTACGTATTATCCCGGTTCCGTCTCTCTTTGTACAGAGAACAACAGCAGCTCCTCAAACCGGAGGTTCCACCTGTCCTGAGACACAGCGGTCAAGCCCGCCATTACCATCGCGGCAGCATCCGGAAAAGACTTTCAAAATAAAATTCGCCCTTCGATTAGACTAGAATCGAATCGAATCGAATTTTTTAATGCTTAAGTGGCTCTTTAATTAATTTAAAAAATCTTGAGATTTAGGAAACTTTTGGGTTGTAGACAACCCAAGCTGGCACTTTTTAAAGGAAATTATAAGATTAACAGCTCTGCGTTCATTTCGATTTGCTATTTTGTGTATGAAAATAAAAGCCCTTGTATTTGTCAATATATTTCTCCCAAGCCTACACTTTTCCTAACCTGAAGGTTGTGCGTTTAGGTTTCCATCACATCCGGTAGTTTTCAGGTGTAAATTCAGGCAACTTGACTCCACAGAGCGACTCCGCCTAAACGTCTCCAGTTCTTCAATTGAAGGGGAAGCTGCCATTAATCACAGTCAAAACACACAAAAACACAACGATAATTCATTTTTAAAGAGACACAGTCAGGTCAAAGTGACTGTAGGACTCCCTGTGGGGATATTAGACTATAAGGCATTATTATAAGGCATTATTCACCATAAAGAGCAATTTGATTCTGTATTATGATTATTGTCAAATTATTATCTAATGATCATAGAGGAAAAACTCACGTTTATTACACTCACGCTCGGTTCCAGAGGGATTTCAATCACATTACTGCAGATAAACCTATAGCCTATACCCCTTTGAGAGACTTCATTTAAATTTTGTGCTGTAAAATCAGCCTGCAAAGTTCATAATGACCATCAAGTCTGAAAACTGTCATGTTGTTTCCTTTTCTCTCTGTGACAAAAATGCATTTGCTCAACAACTGAGACAGACGATGAGGTGCAAATGAGTTTAATTAATTTCAGAGAATGAGACAATGTGGTTTCCGTGCTGTTGCACGGTACAGTCAAAACAAATGCAGCTGAGCACAATTCATGCTAAATTAAACAGAGACAAGTGGGTGAGGACTGTTGTTGAGGATAAAAAAGTGCCGTAATAGTTCCTGGAAGGCGTCATAAAGTTACACCACGAGGAAACCGCAGGCCCCGCCCAGCTGCTTCAAAGAAAATGATCTCAAATGTCACACAGTGATTTTCAGAGCAGGAAAAAAAAGCACCTGGCTATCCTGAAGCTAGCAGCTGCATCCTAGCTGATGGGAATGACGGCAGCAAGCAACAGGCTGATTGTTTGCTTTCTCACTGCAAACCTCATTCATGCATTCACACAAGCATCAAGCACGTTTGTGGATGCACTGGGGGCAACTCAGGGTCCATATCTTGCCCTGGGATACTTAAGCATGTAAGCTGGAGGAGCCGGGGCTCAGTGAGAAGCCCCCAGCAGCCTAGGCATATTCCAGCATCATTAAGGGAGGGTTCAGGGTCACCTGCCCTAAATATAGGCTTGATCAAGAAGGAATGTTTTAGGCCTAATTTTAAAATTAAGAGGGTGTCTGTGTGCCAAGATGCAAAATTCTAGTTTTACTGCTGCTTGCAGTAAAACTGTACTGCTGCCTTCTTGGACCGTGAAGTCGGGGTTGATGGAGCGGGTGATTACCGCTCCACAGGGACACACTATCCTGGACAACCACCAAAACAAAAAAAACATCTGCAATAGAATTTATGAAAGGTAATGAGACAGATGTTTAAATCCTGCCTCCTCTCACGTGCTAAAAACTGTAGTCTCTCTAGTGGCCGCTTGAGGCTTGAATTTAGGGATGCGGTAGATGCTAATAACCGCCAGCTAACTGGATGGCTCGACTGTGATTATGCTGTTGGTCCCTTTTGGAGCGTATTGATTAAATGATCTATTTTAAAGTAACAAAACTTTTAACTAAACACAATAATAGTTGTTAAATGGAAATGGTAGACACAGTGTGTCTTTTGTCCTCTCTCTCTCCCCTCAGCCCCAGCCAGTCGCGGCAGATGGCTGCCCCTCTATGAGCCCGGTTCTGCTGCCGGTTTCTTCCTGTTAAAAGGAAGTTTTTCCTTCCCACTGTTGCCAAGTGCTTGCTCATAGAGGGTTGTTTTGACTGTTGGGTTTTTATTGTAGGGTCTTTACCTAACAATATAATGTGCCTTGAGGGGACCTAATCTCAGCTGATAAATGGTGGCTCTGTGTAATTGGTAAGTTACAATGATCCACATCTAGCTTAAAAATGAGTCTACGTGAACAAAGTGTCGGGGATGTCGGGAAACACTGTTTTGATTTCATCTTCAAACGCTCACTTTTAACGGCAGTAAGTTTGAATGTCATTTAGGGCTAATTATCATTTTTAATGCACCAGTCTTGCACATAAAGAGGTCAGATCATGTTGTGCTTTATATTTTATTAGTGGCCGTGGAAATCACCTCTGTTCTCTACATGTCTGCAGATTTTCCCACTGGCTGTTTTTTTTTATATAAATCTCCCCTTGAGCTGCTTTCCTCTTATCTGTGTACATACACGTGTAATCAGCACAAACTTCGCTGTCTCAACATTTTCCAAATGTTTGCCTCCAGAGTTGGAAACAAGCTTTAAAGGGCATTTCAGCACTTTTTTGTTTTTTTTTTGGCATATTCGTCACTGTGCAATTTACTCAAAATGGGACTGACTACAGTTAATTTATGATGGAACTTTTTCATACAGGGCCAGGTAGGTTTGGAGAACTTGTTTCCCTTCATGAGTGAAATCATCATTTAAAAACTGCATTTTGTATTTACTCGGGTTATCTTTGTGTAACATTAAAACTTGTTTGACGACCTGAAACATGTAAGTGAGACAAATATGCAACCTGCTTAGCTTGCTGCTACCGCCACCCAACTTTGGATAAGGGGAAGATAAGAGATGGATGGATGGATACAATCTCTGTTGCACTCTTGGCCGAGTCACTCTTGAAAGTCAGCTTTTAAATCTCAGTTTGGCTTCTACATGCAAAAAAAAAATTTATGGATGTGGCTCGCTAACTATGCTAGCTAGCATTAGCTCATAGCTTTACACTTTGATATTCTTGCCCGCCCACCCATAAAAAGCAAGCAAACAAACAAAGCAAAACAAAACAACAAAAAACAACAAAGCACCCAAAATGCTAACATGGAGAGTTTCATATGGGGAGTCCAAGACCAATGGATGACTTCACAGTGGCTATGCCCATCTTTTATGTACAGTCTTTTGGGTACACTGAGCTGGAAACTTAGAAAACTTAAAATATGAGCATTTATCTTCTCACATCAGGGACAATACACAAGCAAGACTTCAACATCATGACATTTATCCATAGAAAATGTGCCTTTCACCAATAAACCTTTTATTAATATCAATCAGTTCATGTTTGGGGTAAAAGCTCTATAGATAATGTGCATGTGGAGCTTTTCTGAGCTGTTTTGATGGGAATTCTTCCAGCAATAATCCTACTGAACAAACTGCAGGTGAGTAAAATGCTCTCGAGGCCTGCAGATGCCCACACAGAGATAATGATTGCCTGAAAATGTTACCTGATTACAGCATGCGAAAAGACAAAGCGTGATACATTTAAGCCAGACACAGAAGTTGCTTTAGTAGTCCGACTCGTCTGAAAAGTCTCCCTGCTGCGTCCAGTGGAATCCCTCCTTCTTCCTCCTCCTCCTCTTCCTCTCACCCATCAGCACGGCGGCCAGCAGGGTGATGACAACGGTGATGGTGATGACGAGGACGGTGACCGTCTCGGCGATGCACAGCTCGTCGTCCACATTTATCAGCAGGTAGTCCTGGAGGTCGGGTGGCGACCTGCAGGTCAGGTTGTAGTAGTCATCCAGGAAGAGCCGCTGGATGCTGCGCAGCTTCCGGAAAACTCTCTGCAGGTCACAGTCGCAGTTCCAGGGGTTCCCCTCCAGCAGGAGATGGGTGCTGTAGGTATGGATGCTCAGGAAGGTCTTGAAGCAGATGGTGGTCAGCTGGTTGTCGGCCATGTTGAGCAACGTCAAGCTGGTGAGCGGCTTGAAGACACCGATCTCTGCCTCACTGATTCGGTTTCCAGCCAGGTTGAGGACTTCCAGGGAGCGGAGCATGGAGAAGGTGCCGCTCCTCAGATATGTTAGCTGGTTATCCTGCAGGTGGAGCTGTCGGAGGAGGCTCATGGAGGAGAAAGACCGCATCTGGATGGTCTGGATGTTGTTGCTGGTCAGGTTTAACCGCTGGATACTGTCCAGGTGCCGTAAGGGCCAGCTGTCGAGGGCAGTCAGCTGGTTGTGGGCCAGCTGCAGCTCACGCAGGGAGGCCAGGCCGATGGAGAATCCCTCAGAGAGGGTGGCGATCTGGTTCCAACTCAGATCCAACCTCTGCAGGAACTCCAGCTGGGAGAAGGCACCGTTCTCCACCACGCTGATGTTATTGTTCTGCAGCAGGAGCACTCGCAGTTTGCGGGTGGTGTTGAAGGAGCGGTCAGGGATGATGGAGATGCGGTTGTCAGACAGGTCGAGGAGTTCAGTGATGGGGGGCACTAGGCTGGGCAGGCATGTAAAGGAGGCCCGGGAGCAGATGGTGAACTTGAGGTCTCTTCGGCAGTCACAGCCCTTCTGACACCCGGAGCTGTGAGACCTGCAGGATGCTTCTGTCACCAGCAGGAGGAGCAACACCAGCTTCATGATGGCTCTCTGAAACAATAAGATGGATTTCACCACTCAGTGACCTCCATTAGGACTCTGATATGGATACACAAATCTCACTTTTTACAGGAAATAAAGTAACCAACTGAGAGTGATGTGTAACATAACGTTGTGGCCAGAAGTTTACATATTTCCATGAATTCATCATGGGCTTGACAGTATACATATAAGCTCATATATATAT